>JAQZBX010096678.1:0-11774 GCA_029593785.1 Cabassous unicinctus
TGCTTATCTCCCCCTTGCTGTGAGGTCTTGCCGCATCAGCCCACGGCGCCGCGCGAGCCGGCCTGCCCTCACAAGGAGGCCCCGGGAAGCGAACCCGGGGCCTCTCATATGGTAAACGGGGGCTCTATCCATTGTGCCACACCTGCTTCCTGCCGTGAGGTTGCTGCATCAGCCCACCGCACCGCTCAGGCCGGCGTGCCCTCACAAGGAGGCCTCAGGACGCGAACCCGGGCCTCCCATATGGTAAACGGGGGCTCTATCCACTGAGCCACACCCGCTTCCCTCCATTTTCTATTTCCTTTCTTTTTCTCCTTTTCAACAACTGGAAATTAGATGTGGTGGTGAGCCATCTACATTTGCTGTATTGCAAATGACTACAAACTTCTATTCTATATTCTAACCAATATATATGTATTTATTTTTAACAAAAATACAGCTTATATTTCTATTTTGGTAATATTTATATATTTATGCATCTATTACTCCATTAGAAGCCTAAGCAGTTTTTAAGTACTTTTAAGAGTACCAGGAATCAGATAGCTAACTTAAAAAGATGTCTTTGAAGAAATGAATTTTAAGCATAGTTTTAAAGAGGAGGAAGGCCATGTGATTACATGAGAGTAAAATACAAATGTGATGTAAGCCAAAGCACATGGCCATAGGTTCAAATAAGTCACAGTGAGAAAAGAAAAAACACATGTGACCAAAAATTTCCAGATGGAAGAATAAAAGAATAAAAATAATGAAACTGAAATAACATAGTAAACAACAAATAAAAATTAGGCTAAGGAGCAGTTTGGAATTGACATGATAGAAAGTCATAGTAAGATCTTGATTGGGAAGTGTTGAGATGAAAGCAATTTTCAGTGAGAATACTCAACAGACACATACAAGAGAGAGAACAATGAAAACTGGAAGTATGAAAACGAGTTTCAAAGCTAGAGTAATAATAATCTGGATTAGGCTTTTAAAACAAAAAAGGCATTTTACAGAGAAAGGTTGGAAAGTATGTAAGTAGTTTTAATTTCCTAAAGTGGTACATACTAAATCCAAAATAAAATAAACACTTAAGCAGAGAATTAAAGAGTAAACTCACAGTAGTGATATTGTCTTTTCTCTTGACTGGAAGAAATGGGCATGCTTTCACTTGGAGATCTTTAATTGCAGCAGTCACTGTATCATTTTCAAGGTCACCTTTCCAGCAAATTTCACACTGTGTTGTAATGACTAAGGCAGGGGCATCATTTCTTGTCATGTCAGCCACAAACACAATTTCAGGATTTTTAATAATAATATTAACTTCCCCTTTCTCTGATTCCTGTACAGGTACTAAAATAGAAATAAAAAACAATTAGTATTTAAAAATATTTATAAATATTCACTATTCATATTATTTATGAATAATTTATTATTTATAGGAAAATGTTCTTTTCATATTGAGTAAAAATATAAAAGAATATTTGTTTGAACCTATAATTAGCACTATACCCATTAAATATATGTCCCAGAGACTTAATCTTCCAGCTGTTCATATGCCGCATGAGCCCTGAATCTGAGCAGAGTTGCAGCCAACACCTACTTTCTAGTTCATCAGACTCCCCAGGACAACTAACAAAAGAATGATGATGGACAACACCCATCCCAAGAAGCAAAGAGTATCTGCAACTGCAATCAAGACAGTTCCATCCATCTGCCCCATGGGATTTAAGTCCCCTCTCAATTAGAAGCAGAGTGGACATCACCATACCAAAATCCTCATGATAGAGGAATGAACAAACATAAGGGTGGAATGCAACTATGAACTAAAGTAGACTTATTATTATTATAGTAATGGAAGAACTTATAACATTAATAAAAAGACAGTGGTCATCAGAATTTCTGAGGGGAGGGTGAGGGAAGAACAGGTCTAACACAGGGTATCTTTGAGACACTGGAATAGTTCTACATGATATTGCAATCACAGACACAAGCCATTATACATCTTGTCAAAACCTACAAAATTGTGCAGCACAAAGTATAAAACATAATGTAAACTATAGATCATGCTTATTAGCAATGCTTCAATATTTGTTCACCAATTGTAACAAATGTTATCACAACAATGAAAGTCATTTTTAATGGGGGAAAGTGTAGGAGGGGGAGGAGAGAGTATGGGGTATATGGGAATCCCCTATATTTTTTGATGTACCATTTATGTAATCTAAAGCTCTTTTAAAAAATAAAAAGGTCTTAATAAAGACGTGAAGAAGTTGTAGCCATAAGAACATTAAAAAATGTGGTTAAAAAAATCTCTATTATTTAATGGCAGAGCTGGGAATCTAATATTTTCCAACTCTCAACCTGACACTCTTTCCACTATGCCACAATGAATGAAATATGTAAAAATATAATAATAAAAAACAAATGCTAAAACAGAAATAAATACAACAAAAAATGAGTACTTTAAATTAAAATACTATTTTTATTATGAAAAGGAATGGTCTTACTTATGCTCCCCAGTGTGACAGAGTTGGACTCATTCGTGGTTTCCCTACACATGGCTCTTCTGCCCCTTCTATTTGAACCTATAGTTAGTACTAGACTTGATAGGTTTATGTCCAAGAGACTTAAATCTTTGGCCCACACATGTGCCAGTTGGGCCCTGAATCTCAACAGAGTTGTAACACCTACTCTCCAGTTCATGGGACTCACCCAAGACAACTAACAAGGTGATGATGATGGACAATGCCCATCCCAAGGAACGGAGAGAGTCTACAACTGCAAGCAAGAGAGTTCCATCCATCTGCCCCATGGGATCTAAGCCCCCTCTCAATTAGAGGAAGACTGGACATCGCCATCCCTAAATCCTCAAGATTGGGGAATGAACAATGTACTAAAGTAGACTTACTATTATTCTACTATAGACTTATTGTTATTCTAGCAATGGAAGAACTTTTATCACTGATGTGGAGGCAGTGGCCACTGGCGGTTGTGAGGGGAGGGAGAGGGAAAAATAGGTGTAACATGGGACATTTTTGGGACATTGGAACTGTCCTGCATGACACTGCAATGATAGATACAGGCCATTATATAACTTACAAAATTGCACAGGACAGAGTGTAAACTATAATGTAAACTATAATCCATAGTTAGTGGCAATGCTTCAATATGTGTTCTTCAATTGCAACAAATGTGCTACACTAATGAACCAATCCTGGGACCTTCCGGAGTGGGAGAGAGCTGCTCAATCTCTTGAGCCACCTCAGCTCCCTGGTCTGCAGCGTCTCTTATTGTACCTCCTCTGTGTCTCTTTTTGTTGTGTCATCTTGCTGCGCCAGTTCTCCGCGCGGGCCAGCACTCCTGCACCGGCCAGCTTGAGCCACATCCATTTCCCCTCATAATCTTTAAAACCCAATATATATTCACACCTTTAAAAAAATGCAAACTGCGCATCCTTCCACCCAGTATACACATTCAGATTTTCCTCTTACTCTGGAAACTAAATAATGCACTTACCTAAATCATGAGGAAGGCTAATCAAGGTAAGTGATGTTACAGTACTTCAATAATAGAGATACTAGATATTAAAATCAATAGCTAACCTTCTTCCTTAGAAGGCCATGTTTGAACACTGGTTTCAACAGCAATGCCTGTGGTGTAGGCCTCAAGAAAGACATTTGCAACTGTCAGCAGAAATTCCACACTTGCACAAATATACATTTCTTGAAAGACTGAATCAGTCACCCAGCCATCTCTGACTCGCCTATATCTTACATCCATCATGTCCTTTTTGTCAAACCCAACTGTCAGTCCAATCATTCTGAAAGACAAATAACAATTCCTATGCATGAGTATTTTAGAAATAACCAAACATATCAATACAATTCAGTGAGACCTCTTATCCCTTTCACTGACAGCAAACCAGTATTCCCAAGATCCACAAAATACTCCAAACAATGGACTTTAAAACTTTGTAAAGCACCAATGTTTAAAAAATTAAGAAGTATGCCTTTAAAAAATTATTAGAATTTTGAAATTCAGCATATTTTCTTCTCAATATTTCATGCACTTCCCATTTCAACTTGCATGGGTTAACATAAAAATTTACATAGAGAATGTAGACTAATTTGAAATACCCTCCCCCTAATTTAAATGCACTGATTATTTCTATTTACTGAACCAATTCTTCAATCATCCAGCAAGAATAGCAATTAACCATGTCATTTAAAATGTTGACTTAAAAACCATGACTCATTTGAATTGAGGCTTTGAAGATACTAGGATATACCCAGAAAATAAAGATGCAAACTTATCTCCAAGTTTTAAAATACAAAAACTCAGAAAGCCATTACAATACATACCTAGGAGTTGCCTTCTTGACATGAGGCCTTTTATCATCTAGAATACAGTTTTTTAATGAGAAGGAAGAAAATGCTGAATCATCTGTATACACTTTTAAAGTACTTATAATATTCTCCAATTTAAATTCAGCAAGTTTCAGAGAAGGATCCCGAACATCTGTAAAGGAAGTCTATGAAAAAGGAAATCAATACAAAAATTACACAAAAACATAGGCCTATTGCATATTTTAAGATATGAGTTACTGCCAATTATTATCTCTGCCTATATTATATGAAACATCAAAATTCTCTATCTTCAAAGGGTTCTCTAATAAAACATTAAAAAGAAATAGTAACTTTAACTTTAAAAAAATCATTTTTCACATAACTGGCTATATGAAGGATAACTCACTTAAATGAGAAATGGTTAAAAATATTTTATCATTAGTATAAAGTGAAAAGGTCAACCATTTTTCTCAGAGGAAGAGACACTCTAATATACACATGAAATATGAACAATTGCTATTTTAGTACATATTTACTTATATAATTTTCACCAAGTGAAAATATATTTTCTTTTCCTCCTTGACTTACCTGTTCAGGACCTGGACTATACAGTACCATGGTGAGGTAATCAGTTTTAAAAGTCATATTTAGTGTTGTCTTAACTTGAGAGTTAGGTGAATGCACTTCTACCACAGCAGCTGTCACTACAGTTGTTCCTTGGAAAAATTAAAGTTATTGAATAAAAAAGCATATCATAAGAGGTAGCTTACTAAAACTTTGAAATAGATTTAGGAGAATTAATTAAATAGGTAAATGTTAGTCAATAAAATGTTACTCAACATTCAATTCAAATGTTGTACCCGGTAATCCCCAGCTTAGGACTCCATCATAATTTGGGATTATTAATTAAGCACTTGGTGCTTTTGTTTCCTCTTTAAAATGGGAATAAGGGAACCAAACACTGGATTTGTTTTAAGGATTGTAAAAATAGCATGTGTAAAATGCACGGTAGAGTCACGGCACATGGTTTAGAATTCAAATTTTATTTAAAAAAATCAAACCAACCTAGACATTTTAGATGCTATTTCTTAAATTGTTCAGTTAAACAGAAAGATCCAAAATTCTTTGTTTTTCTACATTTTATATTTTCAATCAAATATTATATGCACATGGCATATATTAAACAGGCTAATAATGAAAACACAGCAATTCCCAATTCTCATTCTACCCAACTCCAGAGAGAAGTTATTTTTAATTGAGATAAAATTTACATAGTGATCTATCTAAAATTTGCAACTAACACTCCAATTAAGATACTGAACCCATGCATCACCCCCAGAAAGTTCCCTTATAGCCCTTTCCAGTCAGTCTCAAACCTCACTACTATTCTGTCTTTAATCATCATAGATTATTTTTGTCTGTTCTTGTATTCCACATCAAAGGAGTAATATAAATTGTACTCTTTCATGGTTTGCTTTTCAGTCAACATATTGTTTTTGAAATTCATCCATGTTCTTGCATGTAAGAAGTTTGTTCTTTCTTACGGCTAAATAGTTATCCATTCTATGAAAATACACAGTATGAAAATAAACAACTTACCCATTCTTCTATTGCTGAACATTTGGGTTGTTTCCAGGTTTTGGCTAGTAGGAATAAATCTGCTGTACATATTCTTGAATGAGTGCTTTTGTGGACACATGCACTCATGGTGGGGAGAGGGGAATGTGTACAATACTTAACCCTGGAACTGATATGTCAGAGTTTGACAAACCCTTTGTCAAGGGGCTATACTATTTCACAATCCCAACAGCAGGATGTGAGAGACCTAGCTGTTTCATATTCTTATCAGCATTCAGTGGTGTCAGTCTTTTAAAATTTAACTACTCCAGTAAATTGGGAAGTTGACTGTCATTGCGGTTTTAATTTGTATTTTCCTGATAAAAAATTTTCACGTTTACTGGCCATTTGTATATCATACTTTCTTAGGTGCAAATATAATGGTCATTATTTTATTGTTTTATTAAAGTTACTGATTTTTAGGAATTCTTTATGTATTCTAGATATAAGAAATTTGCTAGATATATATATCATGAATATTTTTCCTAGACTGAGGCTTGCCTTTTCATTATCTTGATGCTATCTTTCAGCACTGCTTTAGTTTTGTATTTTGATGTTTTATGTTTATTTTCATTCAGTTCAAACAACTTTCTAGTTTCTCTTAACATTTTTGTTTTTAAAAGGCAGTACCGGGGATTGAACCCAGGACCTCATATATGCGAAGCAGGTGCTCGACCACTGGGCTATACCCGCTCCCATTATCATTTATTTTCAATTATTTAAAAGTTGTCTAATGTCCAGATATTTCAGGCTTTTTTTATATCCTATTATTACTGATTTCTAATTTAATTCCATGTGGTCAGAAAACTTGATGGCCCAGAATATGGTTTATCTTTATGAAAATTCCAGGAGCCCTTAAAAAAAAGTGTATTCTGCAATTCTTTGGCATAGTTTTATATTACTGTCAATTAGGTCAAGTTCATTGATAGTGTTCAAATATTCTACATTCTTTTATTTTTTTTGTCTATATTCTATCTACTAAGAATGGTATGTTACAATCCTCAACTATGATTCTGTGTATGTCTATTTTCCCCCCTTAGTTCAGTCAATTTTTGTTGCATATTATTTTGAAGTTCCAGTATTAGGTGTGCACACATTTAGAACTGTTATATCATCTTGGTGAACTGACCCCTTTGTGGCAGTTTGAGATTATTTTATGAATCCCAAAAAGAGAAAGACTGTGTTTGTAAACTATTCCTCTGAGTGTGCTACCCTTTGATTGCATCAAAGTCAGCTGAGGTGCCTTTGATTAGATTACCTGTTAAGAATAGGGCTTTATGTTGGACTATGTCCATGGGCATGACTCAGGCTGAGTTCCCGTTCCCTAATATAAACAGTCTGAAATAAACGGACTCACACAGAGAGAAAGACACAGGAAGAGAGAGCTCTGTCATTTTTGATCCTGCCATGTGACAGAAAGGAGAAGGCTCAAACAGCTGAGGCCCAGGGAAGAGATGAGCCATTTTGCCTGATAGCTTACAGCTTCAATTAGGAAGAGAGCAGAACTGCCGAGACTGATATAGAAGGCCTAGAAAGAAAAAAGCCCTATACCAGGAAAGAGAGGAAGCCCTAAGAGACAAGTCCAATGCCAGCTTACAACTGAAATTGGGAAGAAAGAAGAGCAGCTGAGTCTAAGAGAGGACGTCCAGAAGCCTGAAACCTGGCAGAAATCAGAGGTCATCTTGCTTCACCATGTGGCAACACACCAGGATTTTAACACTTGCTGACTTTAAAGAGAAAGCATCTCTACTGATACCTTGATTTGGCCTTGGAATTGCAAGCTTTTACCCCCAAATAAATCCCCATTATAAATGCCAAAAACCTTCTAGTACTACACATCAGCACCCCTTTGGCAGACTACTACAATGTTAATCATTATTTAAAAAAAAAAAAAATCTTGTAAAGACACATTTTACAATACTTAAAAGAAATCTGGATCCTACGTGGATATCCCATGATTTTAAGGAAGTATTGCTAATTGCTGAAAAATAAAGTCCTCACTACTCACAGATAAGTAGCAATTAATGATGGCACATCTACGATTTGCTATTTTTAAAATAGTCTGGTGGGGTAGGGGTAAGAAGAGGAAGGCTATAATAGTAATAAAATGTTACCAACTGTTGAAAGTCAGTGATGGGTGCATGCAGGTTTATTACCTTACACCCTCAACTTTAGTGTATGTGAAAATTTCCAGAAGAAAATTATTTAAATAATATATTTAAATCTGTATTTCTTGTTCCATCGATTTCACATATTATCTTTTCACTACCCACAATATAAGCTGAGGATATAAGTGCCTTTAGCATTTCCTCCACCTATCCTGTCATCTTCCTACTGTCAACTCTGGTTAGTTGCATATACTTTTATATCACCATGGTTAATAACATTTAAAATTTTATTTACATAGTAATTCTACCATGTGTTGCTTAACTATGATTATGTAAATATTTTTCAATAAAGAGACTAAGTTTTTTATAATACTTTCTCCACTGCTACAATGTCACACTAGTGAATCATTTAATAAAAGAAATTCTCTTTTTCTCACATTCTAACAGTGACTCAAATCATGCAAAATTTAGTCCACTTCATTTACCTTTGCATGATGCATAGATTTCTTTCCTCTTTTAAGAGCAGAGAATATGTCTCTTCCTCATATCACTTAAATAATGTAATTATTTCTTCATTCTATAAACTACATGGAATTCATGCTATTTTTCCAAGACATTCTATTTGAAAGCATGCTGAATTCTTTTTTAATAAAGACCAATTACTTTCTAGCTCAGAAACATAGGTACCCTGGGATTCATCTTCAGTGCATTCCTGGTTAAGCCCACTGGTTTTGGATCCTATATTTTCCTCTTTGATTCCTTGTTTTACTGGAATTATATTCAAACTAATTTTTCAGTAATGGGTATGAGGTAAGTAAACTTTGAGTAACTGCAAATCTGAGATTTTATTTTCACAATTGGATGATTGTTTGGCTGTGTATTGAATCCTAGCCTCAAACTCATTTTCCCTAGAATTTTGAATGCATTGCTCCATTATCTTCTATTATCCAGCTATCCAGTTTTTACTAAGTCTCTAATAGGCAGCCAGTTTTTTTTTTATTTTTTTCTCTCTGAAGCTTTAAAAATCCTATTCCTGATGTTCTGTCAGTTCATGAAAATGTGTCTATATTGGAGATTTTTGCTTATATTTAATCTCCTTGGAATTCAGTGGACTCTTTATATCTGAAGAGTTTGTTTCAATATTTACTTAACTCTGGGGAATGTTCCTTGACTATTTCTTTGAAAGTTTCTTCTATTTTCTGTTCTTTCTCTGAAAATAGTTATTCTTCAGCCATTAGACCTTCGGACCTGAAGCACTATCACTCATTCATCTCATTTTTCTTCTCTATGGGTTTTTTCCAAGTCATGGGAGTTTTCTTCAACCATACTTTCCAACTCAGTACTACATTCCTTGCTGTTTTTGTTTTTAAATTTCAGCAATATACTTTTTTCTTCTAAAAGTTTTGTAGTTTTATTTTTTTAAAGATACTTAGATTACATAAATGTTACATAAAAAATAGAGGATTCCCATATGCCCCACTTCAGCAATATAGTTTTGATTTTCAAGAACACTTTCCTATTCTTGAATCTTTTTAGTGGGGGAGTGATGGATAGGGTCCAGTTCTTATACTGTCTTCTCAAAATTTTCTGAGAATATAAATTGGAATTTGAGCTTGCTTATATTCTCTTCTGTTCCTCCCAATTATCTCTTTTTCCTTCAGGAAACACTATTCTGTTTATCTTGGTTTCTTTCATGCTTGGTCTCTTGTGATTTTCTTCATATCTTTGATATTGGTCTGACCATTGATATTTAACAATAAAGAATTAGGTTGATTATTTTAACTAATAAGTATGAGGTTTCCTGTAATGTTCTAAATATAGGATTGTCTCTCTGTTAGAAAAACAATCAGTGGAAAAGCTGTGTAATATCTCAGGGCTTTGTGAACTAGTAGGTTTCACTTTGAGATGGGTGGGTTGTGAGCTAACCATTAGGATGGGATTCCCCAAAATGTCAGAATAAGGAGAACTTTATTCTTGTGAAGCAAAATCATCATAGCAGCTCAAATTCCCCCAACTCTCTGTATGTGCTGGTGCTGAACTAAGAGCCCAGCCATGTTCCACATCACTGGTTGCATCCAACTTTGGATGCAGACCTTTTTTGAGTTATGGTTCCCTTCTGCTTTTTTCCATCCATCTTTCTATTTTCCAGATATTTGTTAAATCCATCATCTACTAATGGCCTTCCTTTCTTAATACCTCTAATATTTTCATACTTACTCCTAATATCAATATAAAACATTCAATTTAGGGTATATGTTATACTAGGGATGAGGGAAGAAATGAGGGAAGGAAGAGAAAATTTGAAAATTAGAACCTATGGACAGGGGAAGCATAGAGAGATTGAGAGGTGATGAGTTTTGTCTGTTTTTTGTTTTTAATTATTATTATTATTGGAATAATGAAAGTGCTCTAAGAATGAGTAAAGTGATAAATGCACAAATATGTGATTACACCGAATACCACTGATTGTACACTTTGGATGGATTAATGCTTTATTAATATGCACCAATAAAATTGATTGGTTAAGAAAAAAAGAAACTTATTGAGGGTCTGTCATGTTCAAAGTCTAAGTGGCATACCCTAGAATATGAACTCAGCGCTTATCTTTTGGACTGTTTTATTTTTGGGTTTTTTGTTTGTTTTCAATGATGAAAATAACACACACCTATTGACCCAACATCTAGATTTTACAAAGGTTAAGTATTTCTTAACCTATTTTTACAACACAAAAATCAAAGTAGACATATCAGAGCCAACAGCTCAGTTTTTCACTTAGAATTCCTTATAGCCAGGCTTTCTGGGGCATAAGGTACTACTGTACCTTTTCTGGTTTGCAAAACAATTTATTAAAAACTTTCCTTCAACAACAATATGAGGGCATAAGGAGGTATGTGATTTTTCTTATTGGAGTAATGAAAATGTTCTAATATTGACTAAGGTGATGACAGCACAACTCTGTGATGAAAATGAAAGCCACTGAGTATACACTTTGAATGGACTGTATAAAGCATGGGACTGTCTAACACAGGAAATCCAGTGGTGGAGGATGGACTGTGCTTAACAGGACAAATATGAGAATTTTCTCCTGAATGATAACAAATACATAATACTTATATAAGGTGTTAATAATTGGGTGGGTTAGGGGAGAAATACACCAAATGTAAGATATTGGCTATAGGTAGTAGTAATATTTTAATGATGCTCTTTCATAATTTGTAATACATGCTTCACAACAATGCAAGGTGTTGGTGGTGGGGAGATGTATGGGAACCTTGTATGATGATATGCATGTTTGTTTTGTAAATTCACAAATTTTACTATACATTTATTGTTTATGTATGTTCATGTATGAATGATAAACTTGAATAAAATTTTATTTTAAAAAACTGGGGGGAAGCGGGTGTGGCTCAGTGGATAGAGCCCCCGTTTACCATATGGGAGGCCCGGGTTCGCGTCCCGAGGCATCCTTGTGAGGGCACGCCGGCCTGAGCGGTGCGGTGGGCTGATGCAGCAACCTCACGGCAGGAAGCGGGTGTGGCACAATGGATAGCGCACCCGTTTACCATATGAGAGGCCCCGGGTTCGCTTCCCGGCACCTCCTTGTGAGGGCAGGCCGGCTCGCGCGGCGCGGTGGGCTGATGCAGCAAGACCTCACAGCAAGGGGGAGATAAGCAGACACAGAGAAGACATGCAGCGAATGGACACAGCAGCACAAGCAGCAAGG
>JAQZBX010096680.1:0-11777 GCA_029593785.1 Cabassous unicinctus
TTGTCTATACTTTGGAATCTGTGGTCCTGAGAGTGATAGACTTGGACTCAAATAAGTCCCCTGTGCACATGGTCCATCTGTCCCTTCTATTCAAACCTATATGTGATGCCAGAGTTTGTAGGTGGACTTCCAGAGCCTTTGGCCTGCCCATGTGCAAGCTGTGCCTGGAATCTCGGTCGAGCTGTAACTCCTACTCTACAGCTCAATGGACTCATCCAAGTCACGTGGCGAGGAGATGATGATGGATAATGGCCATCCCAGGGAATGGAGAGAGTGTGTAGCTGTAGGCAGGATAATCCCATCCATCTTATTTATGGGATATAAAATCCCTCTCACTTGGAGGTGGAGTGGACATCACCATCCCAAACTCCTCAGGATTGGGGGAAGAGCTATGGACTAGAGAGGACTTAATGGAATTCTGTTGTAGACATATTGTGATTGAAGTAATGGAAGAAATTACAACATTGTAGTAGAGCCAGTGTCCACTGGACACTTTTGGGGCAGGGAGAGGGAAAAGCATTTGTAACACAGGGGCTTTATTGGGTCTTGGGAATTATTCTGAGTGACATTACAATGACAGATATAGGTCATTTTACATGACTATATGACATGCAGAACTGTGTGGGAGAGAGTGTGGTCTACAATATGATCCATGGGCCATGCTTAGGGGCAAAGCCCCAGGATGTGTATATCCATAACAGGTGATGTGCCACACTAATGAAAGATGTGTATGTGGGAGGTTATGGGAGGTATGGGAGGTGGGGAACATGGGAATCCTTGTAATTTTTGCATAACATTTATGCAATCTAAGAATATTTTGAAATATAAAACTTAAAAAAATAAGAAAACAAAACTCATTTTAGGGAAATTATGACCCATTCTTTGGATATGTAAAAAAAAGTAAACTTATGTTTTAGGCAGGAAAACAGAAGTACCATGATTTGTTGGACATGTGTTCTTCAGGATATACATCCTATTTAGACGATTTTTGCATTCTGTTTTTGTTGACTACTCATAAACATGTGATGCTGTGTATGGAACTTAGTCTTGCTGAGCCTATATATATAGGACCTATATATATAACAAAGGACCTAGAAAAATTGAAGAACATAACTTATGTCAAAATCTGTAACCTATTTTCCAAATTACTGGTAAGAGAACAACAACAAAAAAACACTTATGAATAATTAAACCTTGAAATATTTGTTTGTATAACATTATTTATGTAAACGAACTGAGACAGAAAATAAATGAACTAAATGCTAAACTCAAGAAGTTAAAAAGCAGTCAATTATATTAATAAATATGTTTGAATCAGAAATCAGTACAAAAGAAAAAAAATATTAGATGATAAATAACTTAAAAAACATAATGGCTTAGAAAATACTAATAAAACTGGTGAACACAAATAAGCTCAATAAGAAGCAAGTATGGACAAATCCTCAAATGACTCCAATTTAAAATGTATTTAAAAGAAATTAGGTATAATTGAGTGGAGGTGATAAAATTTTTTTAAATAACCAATAAGCATTTTTCAAAGACATATTTACATACAAATATATCTATAGTACATACACTAAACACTAATAGTGCTTATCTGAATTATGGGAAAATTATGGGAAGAAGGAGACTTGTCTTCTTTTATAAATTTTCTGATCTGATTATTTTGTAAAAGAATATATTGCTATTATAATCAGCAAGCTGATTTAATAAATGAAGTATTATTTTCTTATCCAATTATGGGTCCATAATATCTTAAGTGAATGCTATTCTGTGTAGACTTTGTATGCCAGTCATTATTCACAAAAACCTGTGAAAGAAATATAACTTACCCATAAGTAAGTTAGAGTACCTGAAGAGAAAAATTCTAATTTAGAAGTAATTGATTGTATCTATCTCTTTGAGTGCATTTAGGGAAGAATAAAGAAGTATATTCCATATTTGTAGAAAACATATCTATGGATTTAGTGATCACTGGCCCATCATTAACTGCTGCTTTGTACATTCAGCCATTTTTACTTTAAGTTTGGTGTTTCTTTACCTCAATTAGTGACTTGAAAATGATTGTGAAGGGAGACTTTCTAAGTAAATCTTCATTTGTGGGGTGTGTTTATCTTTGCTCTACAGGATCACAGCAACCTGAGATTGTGGGCCACAAGCATCCCAGCTCAGATAAGAATTTCTTAATCCAAAATGCCCAAAATTTTTAAGCTTCAAAAAAACTTGATATGAAGAAACCTAACCATTGAAGGACATCACTGTCCAAGCCTCCCTGCAGCACATTTGCCAGTCTTGCTTTCTTGAAGGCCAGATAAAATAGATAATGAAAATCTCCTAATCTTTCTTATAACATGATTTACAGACATGAAAATAGCAAACTATGTTAATACAGAATAAGTGGGGATGGCAAGGATCATGAACTCAGCAACAAAGAAATGCTGCCCTGGAGAAGCAAATCTCTGAAGTCTGCTCTTTTAGGTATTTTCTCTCTAGAAACCCTGTGCCATGACTTAAGATAGCTCCTTTGGAAACTCAGATTGTGGAAACAAATGGGTTGGGAATTTACAACCAAATAGGATAATCTCTGGCTCATTAAGTTTATGTTGTATTGCAGGCTCAGTAATCCCCAAGGTCTGACTGCATTAACATTTCCATGAATGATTAAATATTTACATTTAAATTCTTATTGCTCAAGAACAGGAAGGAGTTAAGAATGCTCTGAACTTTCTATTTCTGGAAGGTTAGAATTAGCAGATTCATTCAAGTTGGCAGCCAAATATATTTATTCTCTTCTCTCTTGTGGCTGTGGCATCAGTGACCAAGGTTGTCAGAAAGGGACCTGGGGGGTGTAGGATAGGAGCATCATGTGTCTCTGGTCTGGAAGTCATCCTAGTGTCATGTAAGTAAGGCATTAATATAGTAATAGACAAATGGGTGAAAGAGTTTATTAGAAAATATACAACAATCCTAAGAATACTTTTCCCATAGAATTATGGGGAGAATTAAATAACATAAAATGTGAAAACACATAGACCAGTAAAAACTGCTATTCTACTTTTGATACCCTAAGGATAGACACATGCAGTCCAGAGGACCTGCTCTAATATTAAAATTCTGGCATGCTTAAGAGGAAGAGCTTGGAGTACAATCAACTGTACCTCATTGGGCTGACTCTTCTGCATCCTACTATGTGAACTTGGCAAAGTTCTCAGCTTCTTTACGCCTCATTTTCTCAAATGTACAAAGAAGATGAGAAGGAACCTATCTCATAAATCTTTGTGAGGTTATAGGAGATTATGCATATAATGCTTAAAATGGCAAATGGCACAGAGTCAGCTCTTTGTTGTCTATTGTTATCTTCTGCATAGGATCAGAGAGCTCATGGTGTAGCAGTACAGTTGTCCTGGCAAAAATGTTCCCAACTCATTTGAGCAGCTTATCCTCACATCTCTAGTAGATGGTAGGATTGTGGACAAATGCTGAAATTAAGAGAAAAAAAAGTTCAGGTTTAAAAGTACTCAGTAAATATTCACAAGTAATTATAATTCTGAAATCTTTCTAGGAGTGTTTGAACTTCCCTTTAAAATATCTAACAGTGAAATTGAGATTCCCAGAAAAGGTTGCAGGAGTAAAGGAAATGTGAATGTCATTAAAACTAATATAAAATGGACATTTTTATTTATCAGTCAGTTTTCTAAGTGTCATATCTGATCTGAGTCTCATATAATATTCATGATGAACTTTTTGTTATTTCTATTTTCTATCAAAGAAAATTTGGCCATGCGCAAAATCTAATAATTAGTAGTTCTCAGATTTAAGTCCAGAGTGATTTGATTTCTAATCCTGAGCTCTATTCATAATGTCAGTGTAGCTCATCAAAAACTGGTGCCGTGATGGGTCCACACTGGATGGGAGAGGAAGAGGTGACTCAGACCAGGTCTGGATTGTTTAGGAGCTTTGGTTCTCTCACCAGAGTAAGGCAGGGTTTACTCATCAGACAGATCCAGTGTTCAGCAGCTAAACAGAAAAGAGGATGGAGAAAAGAGAACATCTCCTAATGTCCTCCAATCTTTTTTAAACTATATTTTTAATCTTTTTTTAAAAAAATACCTATATTACACAATTGTCACATAAAAAAATATAGGGATTCCCATACGCCTCGCTCCCCACATCTCCCCCATTTTCCCCCATTAACAAAATCTTTCTTTAGCGTGATATGTTTATTGAAATTGATGAAGATATTTTGGAGCACTGCCACTAAGCATGGATTAAAATTTACATTGTAGTTTACAGTCTCTCTCACCCAATTCTGTAGGTTATGGCAAGATATATAATCTTTGATAACTCTACCAGAAACCTTCCTAAGAGTGAGTTTGCACCTTTGATTTTGGAATATCTTTTTGGCTGCTGGATGGAAGGGAATTCTAAACAGAAGATTGAACTTCTAAATAAGGACATCCTCTACATCAGGGGTTTTTAAAATTTTTTGTTTCATAGTCCCCTTTGCCAGTCAGGTGAAAACCACAGAGCCTTTATTAAGTCCACACTATACTGTGTATTATTAAATAAATATATCACAGCTGCACCAACACATCCCCACAAGGTTAATTTTTTTATTTCAATTCAAGCTCAATGACAACTTGTTAACCCATCTTCTACATGCACGGGCCATATTAGCATCCTAGATGAATTATATCTGAAAAACATGAAACAATATGATTCCCAATTCTACTTACTAATTATGACATTATGAATGTCAGTTAACTTCCTAGGACCTGTTAAATAGCCTTAAATAAAATAATATTATTGGGAGAGATACAAAAGATAACATATGAAAACATCAGTCTCGTGTATTTTGCATAGGAAATGCTTAGAATATATTTTCTGATTTAAATTGAGGGAAATGTTTTCATGGCTGATGTACCTATTGCATGACACTGCTTGTTTTATGTTTTTTAATTCTGGCCAATCTTTGTCCTCTTAGGCAATGATCTCCACGTCTTTGTGTTTTTGTTTCCTCTTCTGAAGAGTGCACAGTTTCAAAATTAATAATTGTACAGGGGAAGAAGACAAGAATGGCATCATTCTTCTTGCTGTCAGAATGGGACAGTTGGGCGTAATGTGAAAAAAAAATGTGAAAGAATAAATTCTCAAAAATATACATAAAACAAGGATATCTTTCAAAAAACTGAAAATAAAGATGTTTTCCTTCATACAAAACTAACAAAATTCATTGTCAGTTCTCTCCAAGTACAGAATATAAAAGGATTTCCAGCAGAGGAAATGTGATTGTAAATGGAAATATGGATCTATACAAAGGAATGAAGATCGCAAAAAAGGTAACTTCTTGAGTAAATATATAATTTTCTCAAAAGACATAGATACATATAATATATTATTCATTATTAAAATAAAATTATACACCACCTATATGTCCATATAATTGTGACCTTTTAATTACTGATTGAGTGAGAAAACATTGGAGATCAGATTCTGAGCATTCTCTCTCTCAACTGAGTGATTTAAAAGGCATGGGTATAAAATTTCTTTTTGCCTGCATGGCTAAGATTCAATATATCCTAAAAGATATGCAGTAATACAGCAGCCTTTCTTCTTCTGCACACATGGAAATTCACACAGATATAGAATGAAGGTTTATGTTTATAAGAAGAAATCATTGAAAAAAATCACATTTAACCAGGCCTCCCTTGTAAATTATACCTAGTGAATGAAGATGATAAACTCTGTAGGAAGGAGGGCATCAATTCAATTTCCTCTTCCTCAGTCTGTAATGTGGACTTGTTTGTGATCTTTCCATAAATCACTTAGTTTGGTGTAATTTACTTGGCCTTTTGGGTTCAGGTTGTTCCTGTACTTTAGGAGATGTTGAAACATGTGAATGGGCACCCTCCTCCCCACCCCCACAGAAAGATCCATCAATAGAAAACTTTTTTCTGCAAGAAGTGAGTGTCAAGGATCTAGTGAAACACTTGTTCATTTATAGAAAGTATGGCTTTTGTCAACCAGATTACTTGGCTGGAGTTCTGTCTCTATAAGAAAGTGACAGGAGAGATAGAATGAGAATAAGCTCTAGAAAGAAATTCCTGAAAATGGCATAAAAAACTCTATTTTTAATATCTCTAGCTAACTCCAGTATCTCTAGCTCTGAAAACTCTAACTCTATATCTAGCTTTAACATGAACATATTCATACAGACTAGAAGGGAACTGGAATTTGTATTCTCCTCCATTGTTTTAATTACAAAGTGAAAACCCTTATTAAACTATAACATGACTCAAACACTTTGAGAGGCTCTGATAATGGGAGTTAGAAGTGAAATTTCTGAAGAATCAGGAAGGACCAGTAATGTTGATAAAATTATTACATATGAAATTTTAATTGGAGACGTTCACTTATTTTTTTTCATTGGGCAGGGCAGGCATAAAGGTGAAAAGGGTATTTATATATTATTACTGATAAGGAGGATTGAGATTGAAATATGGTTCTGTGATGGCTCCTATTTTCCTGACAAGTAAGCAGTATAGTCTTCTGAGATGAGCAGAGAATTTCTGGGATAAGGATCACAGGAAATTGGCACAAAATTTTAACTTATGCTAAGAAGAATGTGTAGAAGAGGGAACTGTCTAGAACAGCCAGAAAATTTGTTCAATGAAACTTAAACACTGAGTTCATATTGAAGTTCATAATTATTTTATATACTACTTTGAATATGATTGCACCATTTTCTCAAGCATTCCCTTTCATCTTTGGTTAAGGGGATAAAAGCTAATTTATAAATTAATAACTTAAATACTTCAGTTGGTGTACTGTTTTACACTGAAGAAGAGTGGTTCTAATTTGACTTGATTTTGAAGGGATTGATGTTTACCCATTCTACACTGTTTTAGCTTCAGGACAACCACAAAAGTTTATTCTAATCTGTTCTCATTAATAACTGTAGGTCTTTGTAAAGATAAATTTAGGCAATGCATTAGTCAGTTTAAGTTGTATTTTCCTGTTGTTACTCGATTTTGGTCTAGGTTGTTGAATTAGCTGCAGAAATGAATTTAAGAGCATGTTGTGTTAGTTAGGCCAGTAATTTATTAAGATAGGGAGGGAAGAGAAATGGGATAAAATAACACATCATGGGTCCCTGGTAGAGAGTAAGGGGCTGGAGAGTGATAAAGAGGGTTGGTTTTTAGACTACAATTTTCCATTATAGATTATAAATGGCAAGGTTTCATTTTTGTGTTGATCCATGCAGGGGGACAAGGCGAGAGCAGGGTACAGATGCCAAGAGGGCCAATAGACAGCAGGAGCTGGGAGCAGGAGAGATTTAATCTTTGTGCCTGCTTTTAAACCATTAATTATACCACTCCTTTGCTAATGGCATGGGAGGCGTCTCAAGTGTTTGCTATTTTGATTGATTATCCCACCCATCAATCCCCTAGGTGGGCCCAATTATAAGGCCCCTGGAGAATATTTGAGGCTTCTCTTGAAATCTTGTGAGATCTTCCAGCAGCCATCTTGGGGTATTGATCTCCACATGGACCTCTCTCCAGGTTCAAGATCCATCTATTGATTCCCTATTTTACTAGCCGGCTTCACTATGATAACAAATGAATAGTGAAATATGAGTGGATTAACAGGTTCAATTTTATTTCTTGCTCAAGCAAATTCAACCAAGGATTATAAGATTGTCTATGGCATTTGTGCTCTGAGTAGTTACTCAGAAATTCATAGTGCTCCCTCTGTGTATTCTTGCCATTTTAATGCTTTTCCGATTTTTTGCAGTAGGGATAAACAATGCTGGAATCTGGTTCATTCTGAGTGTGGAACACATTGCTACTGTGATCTATTCACATGGTCCCACTTAAACAAAACAGAGATAAAATTATGGTGAAAGCCCAGGATATATGTTGATCATTAAATGCATTGAACACCATTGGGAAAAGTGGTTATCCATTTAGAATGAATTCTTTATTAAATTGTTAAATATTAATCTGTATGAAAAGTATACTTAACATAATATTTAGTCATTATTATGGAGTAATTTTTACTTATTAAGCCCTTACAATGATGAAAGTGAAATCACTAAGATCTGCAGGACAACTACCTAGGCCCTAATCTGGATCCTCTTCTTTTATCTGGATCCTTTCATTAGAATTTGAGTATAAGTATCTACATCTCAAATAGCTCCCCAACTCATTGTTCTGCAACTGTTTTGCAATTGCTTTCTATTCAAATTTTAAAGTGCAGACTCTCTGTCTTGTTAATTCAGATGTAATCAACTCTTTTTTGTACCTGTTTGTTCCAACCCAATTCCTGAATGGCATGGAGTAGGTGCAACCACAATACCAAAGGACACACTCAGCACAGTGTCAGAACATGAGCTTTATTGGGACTTACAGACAGGAGAGATTCTCTCTGGTTGTGGTGGTCCAGAGAGTGAAGATAGTGCTCTGCAAAGAAGTGGGAAAATAAGGGGCAAAATACATGGACGGAGAATAAAAAAAATTCATAACAGAGCTTCTGCTAGGGTCCCATGAAGAATAAAATTGGGGTCTGGTGATGTTATTGTAGGAAGGAACTGACAGCCTAGCTTATATTACAGTCTACAATACCATCTGTACATTGTTTCCATATGAGCAGGTTTGTTATATTTTAACTTGTGTCCTGGGGCATGCAGGCAGCTGGGTAGTATAAACTGAGTTTCCCTTAGGGAGGGAAACCACTTGATCCCCACACATATGATTTGTTCTATCAGCAAAGCACAAATTCATCCAATAAAAACTATTTGGGGAGAATTACAGAAGAAGGTGGCAGAACAGGGAGATTCAAGACATAACTTGAACTACAGTGCAATTAGTAATCAACAAGAAGCTATCTAAATAATCCATTTAGGGGGTCAGGAGACCAGAACAGCACCCTGCAACTTCCTTGGAAGAATGCAAGGAGGAGCCTGCCCATATGCAATGAAAATGCATGATTAGAGCTCTCCATGAGGAAGACTCTGCTGCCCATCTGCCACTGGCAGATCAGGAGGCCTCTAGACCTATCCCCTGGCTGGAGTTGGAAGCTCCATTTCCTAAAGACAGGGGAGGAAGAGATGGTCAGGCACTGACCAGCTACCAATTGGTAAATTAAACAGGTTAAAGTCCAATCCTAAACACAGCTGAAGTTTGAATGTGTCCAAGTCAGAAAGAGACCAATAGCCTCCATTTATAACTCTGCCCCCAGCATGAGAGGAAGTGGGACTGATTGAAAATCAGTGATGGTATGGACTAGCATCTATCCATCCAGGATAGATTACTGCCCAAGTCTGCGCTCTGCCCTGTCCCCAGCAGGGAGGAAAGTGGGGAGATCTGCAGCAACCAGTCTGGGCAATTGTACTAACTTTTGGCCCACCAAACATCACCTCCTGCCTGCATGTCTTAAGGATTACCCACCCTGTGGCTCCACCCCCAACACTCATAGGGCAGGAAAGGGTGCGATGCTGTAACACCCTTTCCAGGCAACTACAGTAACTTTTGGACCACAAGCACTAGATTGTTGTATTCAACAGGGACTCCAACCCTGCCCCTGAAAGGAGGGTGGTGGTAGTGCTTCATCAGTCTATCTGGACAAAAGCAAGTCAGTTTTAGCTCATGCAACTCAGTTTACTGCCCACACCTGTGCCTTCATAACCATTCAGGCAGGGTAGAAAGGAGGCTGGAGCTTCATCAGTCTCTCCAGGCAACTAGAGAGTCTTGGCCGGCATGGCCTGGATTACTACCATGGGCTGCAGGTTTGTCTCCACACCTGGCATGAAAAAGTGTAGGGGAAGCTTCATCAGTTCCTGGGACAATGCAGGCAGCTTCAGTCTCCAAAGCTTACAGTACCACCAAACCCTTGGCTCTTACTCTGCCCCCAGCAAGGGAGAAAGGGAAAGACCAGATGAATAAGACCTGAGTAAATTTAGATTGGATAAACATGAGCTATTAAAAAGTACTAAAATATTAATAAGTTGAATCAAGTATCTAAGAGAGGCTGTAGCAAAAGCCAATGAAATAGAAAGTCTTATTCTAAAGAGAGAAAATAAGCCTAGAATAAACACATCAAGAAAATCAGATGCTGAGACACCAACAAAAAATTACAGGCCATACTAAGAAACAGGAAGATATGGCCCAATCAAAGGAACAAACTAAATTTCCAGGTGATCCAAGAGAATAAAAAAACTAATCACAGATGTTCAAACAAATCTCCTTAATAAATTCAATGTTATGGATAAAGAGATTAAAAAATATTAAGAAGATATTGGGTAAGCACAAAGAAGCATTTGAAAGCATAATAGAAAAATAGCAGATCTTATGGGAAGAAAAGACACAGTAAATGAAATTAAAAATACATTGGAGATTATAGTTGAAATGAGTCATCTTGAAAGATTGTTAGTTGGAAGACAGTTGGAGGATAATAGAAGGAATGTATAACTATGTTTTGGTAGTAGATGAGGACTGTGGTTAATAATATAAATACAGGAATGTTCTTCTACTACAAGAGATTAAGAATATGGTGATGCATGGGAAAATATTACTAGTGCAATTTATAGGTTACAATTAAAAACAAAATTGTAATTTTTTTTGTAGCAAAGTTGGTGCTATAATAATGCTAAAGGTCAAAAAAGGGATATGGGTTTTGTTTTGTGAGATATGATTAAGCATTTCTTTCCCTTCATTTTTTCATTAATTAAGAGAACTTGTCTATGTCACATAACTAATCTGTTATTAGTATGTGTGTCTTTCTGGAGTCTAGAGAAACATTTGAGTTAGTAGTTAGAATTAAATGAGAAAAAAGTGCCTGAACAAAACTTTTTAGGAGTAATGCTTCCATAATTTTTAAGCAGCCTTTTTTGTTATTTTAGTTTTTGAATTTGAAATAAAATTTGGAAAAAAAAATACAATGGAGACATATAACAATAGTTTTGAAGAGGCAGAAGAAAGATCAGTGATCTTGAGGACAACACCACTGAAAGCAAAAAATACACAACAGTACAGAAAAAGAAAAGAATGGAAAAATTGAACAGACTCCTTGGTAACTAAATCACAGCAGAGATGTGTGCAAATACATGCCATGGGTGTCCCAAAAGGAGAAGATAAAAGAAATGGGGCACAAGGAATATTTGAGGGTATGGTAGAAAATTTCCAAACTCTTTTGAAGGACATAGATATCCATGTCCAAGAAGCATATGTACTCCAATCTAAATAAATCTGAATAGACCTACTCCAAGACACATATTAATCAGAATGCCAAATACAAAACAAAAAGAGAATTTCTAAAGCAATAAGGGAAAATCAATTCATCACATACAAGGGATGCCCAATAAGACTATGTAAAGATTTCACAACAGAAACCATAGAGGCAAGAATGCAGTGGTATGATATATTTAAGATATCGAAAAAGATAAACTTCCAGACAAGAATTTTATATCATGCAGATTGTATTTCTAAAATGAAGGCAAATGTAGCATGTTCACAGATAAAAACAGAGAGTTAGTCCCCAAAGAGCAGCCTTGGAGGAAATACTAAAGGGCATGCATCACCCTGAAAAGAAAAGCCAGAAGAGAGAGGCATGGAGGAGTCTAGAAATGAAGATTATCAGTAAAAGTAACTAAAAGTGTAAAAGGAGTGGTGAGAATAAGATATGACAGATAAAACCCAAAGGTAAAATTGGGGGAAGTAAGAACTGCCTTTACAGTAATAACATTGAATGTTAATGGATTAAAATCACCAATCAGAAGA
>JAQZBX010096681.1:0-11776 GCA_029593785.1 Cabassous unicinctus
AACCCGGGGCCTCTCATATGGTAAACGGGCGCTCTATCCATTGTGCCACACCCGCTTCCTGCCCTGAGGTTGCTGCATCAGCCCACCACACCGCTCAGGCCGGCGTGCCCTCACAAGGAGGCCTCGGGACGCGAACCCAGGCTTCCCATATGGTAAACGGGGGCTCTATCCACTGAGCCACACCCGCTTCCCTCTTCATATTATTGAAGAGGGGCCGGGGTGGTCCTTGCCTGGGTTTGTCCACTCAGCACAGCAGAATAGACAGACACACTGAACTAGGCTAGGAAGGAAAAGAGGATTTATTTGCTGGTGGGAGACCGGAGATGTACAATCTCAAATCAGGCTCCCTGAACTGCAGAAATTCTAATATTTTATACCATCAGGATGCTAATGAATAAAAATGGTAGAACTGGACACAGGTTCCTTTATTAATAAACATTAAGGTGAACATGGTGGGGTAGATACCAAAGCAGGGTGAGTTAAAAGGTTATAATCATTATCAGAGAACAGGATTCTGGAATAAGAAAGTACAGAGTAGAGGGCAGTCACAAGGTTTTCCATATGGCTATTAAACAGGAGGGTGGAGTGGTTATGCACAAAGGAGAGGCTAAGTCTAGGGTAACCATAAACAGGGATAAGACCTGTCTAGAATGACCATGATAATAGCAAATCTAGGCTAAATCCAGCCAGTTTCAGCAATTTAAGATATTAACCTTTTGCTATTTTTTAAATAATATATAAAGTCATCTATGTAATTCTTAACCATCGGTTACAAAGGTTCAGTACAATGCCTCAATATTTAAGCTATATTGGGTTTTTCTAGTACTACATTATAAAGATTGAATGAGTTTAAGGCACTATCAAAGGGTTAGCTGCTTTTGCTTTTCTTCTCTTGTGATGTCTTCACCATGGTATCAGGGTGATGCTGGCCTCATAGAATGAGTTAGGATGTGCTCCCTCCTCTTCAGTTTTGGAAGAGTTTGAGAAATCGTTAATTCTTCTTTGAATGTTTGGTAGAATTCACCAGTGAAGCCATTTGGTTCTGGACTTTTCCTTGTCAGGTTTTTGATTACTGAGCAATCTCTTTACTTGTTATAGGTCTGTTGAGTGGAAAGCTACTATTGTTTTTTTTGTAACTAATAGCACAATTACAACTAATTGTAAATGAACAAAAAGATTCATAAAACTTAAGTGGGAGTGCACAGGGCTCAGTGGTTGGGTGCCTGCTTCCCATGTACAAGGTCCTGGGTTCAATCCCTGGTACCTCCTAGAAAAAAAAAAAAATTAGAACTACAAGAAATCATGCCTTCTTGCTCAAAGAAGTTCTGCTAAGAAGGCTCTGAGACTCCCTCAAAGCAGGCCTGGTGCGTGGAGTGTGGTGGCATCTCAGTAAAAGCTGTTGGCTTGCTAGAAACACAAGGAACATGGAAGCCCAAAGTTTCCAGTTCACAGTGACACCTACAGAAAGAAAGGCGGGGAGTCCCTTCCTTGTGGTTCCAGGAAGTATGAATTGTTTATATACGGGAAGCAGGAATCCCAAGAAATAAGACACAAGGCCTTTTCACACCTTTCTAATACAATAGGGGCTCTTTTGATTGTTCCCTTGCTGCACTTAATCATCCTCCTTCGTTATAACCTTTGCCACCTGCACGCACGGCAGAGCAGCCCTGCGACTGACGTGGATTATTCAGATACGTATATATCTTTTTAAAGTTGAGCAATAGCTTCTTTCTCCTTTTAAACCAAGTACACTTCTCAACTGCCATCTTTGTGGGAGGAAATGATCTCATTGGTGTATTGCTTCTAAATGAAACAACTTCAGCCCCCAAGTTTATTCATTTCTAATCTCACATGTAAAATAGGAACAAATAACTCAGCTTTTTAACTGGAAAAATTTTAACAAATCTACATAGACATAATAGAACTAATTTCTCGTTGAACTCAGACAACTCTGCACCTTTTGTTTTTCTTCTCCACTTCCCTCGCAGATTTCCTCACTTCTTCTCCAGACTATTCTAGTCTTAAGGCCTACTTTTATTTATTTATTTATTTATTTATTTATTTATTTATTTATTTACTGGGAGGTCCCAGGGATCGAACCCAGGTCCCTCCATATGGGAGATGGACGCCCAACCATTTGAGCCACATCCACCTCCCCTACTTTTATTTTTAAAGGGACTTTAACACCTCATTAAATATTGGTTACTGGATTGGTTATTAGTAACCGGTAGAAACAGTGAGGTGTGTGGCATGAACAATGACTGTACATCCAGTGGGACCTAGCAGTTACTTAGGCTCCACTTGCTGAGTCCACTTCCCCACCTGCGAGCCATACCTCAGCTCTTTGTGCCCTGTCTGCTCCATGAAACTTGCACCCACCAATCATTCCTCCTCATTGCAAACCCAGTAAATGCTGGGCAGTCCTTATCTGACACTGAATCTCGGCCTTCCCTTAGTCACAGTTACCCTGTGCTCTGCCGCCCTTTCCTGAAGTTCCAGCTCCTTTCTGTTCACTCCTTATCCTTCTTAGTCGCCTTTGAGGCTCCCTTCCTCTCCCCACCCTTGACGCATTAGTGCTCCACAGGGCTTCCCAAACTATGCTCCTCTTACCCTAGTGGGGGCTTGTGACTTAGAGCCTGTCAGATAAGGTCCATGAATGGAACCTTCAGAAATCATCCAAACATTTTGCATGCGTGTGTAAATGTGTCTTTCTGGAGAATGAGTGTTGACCTTTCACCATCATTCTAAAAATCCATGACCTCCTTTTGCTCTCTTGTGTGATCCTGACCGACTGGTTGAGCCACCTGAGCCATCTAAGCTCCCAGCCAACCCCTCATGGCACCCCTCTTGCTCTGGGACCTGTGAGTAATAAACTATCTTTTCTCATGCATTATGGCCTCAGGCTCGCATTAAGTCACCCTGACCTTCACTTAGAACCAAATTTAAAATCCAATTTAACTAATTTGAAACATGTTAGAAGTTCTAGCCAGAGCAATTACACAAGAAAAAGAAATGAAAGGCATTCATATTGGAAAGGGAGAAATAAAACTTTCCCTATTTGCAGATGATATGATCCAATATATAGGAAATCCTGAAAAATCCACAACAAAGTTACTAGAACTGATGACAAATTAATCAAAGTGGCAGGATACAAAATCAGCATGCAAAAGAGTAGTGTTTCTATACATTTGTAATGAACAATCTGAAGAGAAATCAAGAAAAAATTCTATTTACAATAGCAACTAAGAGCATCAAATATATGGGAATACATTTAACTAAGGGTGGAAAGGCCTTGTAAATGAAAAACTACAAAACATTGCTAGAAGAAATCAAAGACCAATATAAATGGAAGGAATTTCCATATTCATGGATTGGAAGACTAAATATTGTTACGATGTCAACTGTACTCAAAGCAATTTACGGACTCAACACAAACCCAATCAAAATTCCAACAGCCTTCTTTGCAGAAATGGAAAAGTCAATCTTCAAATTTATGTAGAAGAGTAAGGGGCCCAGAATAGCCAAAACCACTTAAAAAAGAAGAACAATGTATGGACGACTCATACATCCGGATATGTAAGACTTATTACAAAGCTACAGTAATTCAAACAATATGGTATTGACACAAGAACAGATATACAGACCAATGAAATCGAACTGAGAATTCAAAATAAACACATCTATGGCAAAAAAACAACCAACCAACAACAACAACAAAACCCACGACCCCATAAAAACCAGGAGAGAGGGGAGGAGGAAATAAGGAAAAGTTGCAAAAGAAAAGAAAGTGGCCATATGTTAATGACTCCCAAACCCCTGCCTCCAGTCCTGAGCTCCACACTCTTACTTGGAAACTGCCTATTTCACATCTCCACCTGGATGTCCCAAAATGACCTCCAGCTGAGGTCCTGAAATCAAACCCCCTAAACTGGTTTTCATTTCTGTTCTTTCTTCTGTAAAAGACGTTGCCTTTCACCTTGCAGAGACAGAACCTTGGGGGAGAGTCTCGCTTGTTAATTTACTCTGATGTCTCACACCCAACCAATCACCAGTTTTTACCTCCTCATCCCTGGCTTCCTCTCCATCCCCTTAATGCCTGCCCAGTCCAGGGCACTCACCTTCTCTCAGCTAAACCACTGCTAGAGTTTCCTTGCCAACTTCTTGCCTCCTGTCCTTATTCTTCCAGTTCATCGCCCCTTGACTGCCTAAGGGGTATTTCACACCTGGGCATTTGATCGTGAAATTCTTCTGCTCAATATTCTTCAATGTTTCTCCATTACTTGCAGAAAAGAAATCTAATCCAGGTATATAAGGTTTTGGTCTTCTCCCACCCAGACTCCACTGTCTTCCATCCTCCAACATGATTTGGCCAGCAATGCTGAACTCCTTGCCATCTCTGGGATCATGCTAGGCTTTCCCACATGCCTTTGCATATACTATTCCTCTGTATGGAATATCACCCTATGCTCTCACTTCCCCTTCACTCTCCACATGCAGTCTACCAGATAAACCCTCACTCACCCTTCAAGTCTCCCCTCCTTGAGGGCTGCCTCCTCTGTGATGCCCTCGCTGCTTGCCTAGTGACACGGTCCTGGCTCCTGGGACACCCCACTTCCCACATATACTATACCTAGATACACAACTCTCAGGTCCACACCCCCTTTACACTGCATTTTCATTTTTTGTTGGAGCAAGTGTCTGAATCTCTAAAGGGTTACCCAAGGCAGCAAATTTGCTCTACATATAGAAAGCCTAAACTAGATTAACAGAAGGAACAAAAGGAAAGTCTATGTGCTGATGTCTGAGTATCCAAATCTTTCCAAGCACAAGGGAAGAAGTGGATATATGGAGAATTCTGAAAACTCAAATGAGGGGTTCACTCCATTTGACATCATTTTTATCATCTATTCTCTATTATATGCTGGGATTTATTTGTGGTTGTGAGGATTGAACAAAATAGCAATGTGGCATTGTACAGAGCTGAATACACTTTATAGGAATTATCTACTAGTCTTATTTCCTTTGGTGGTCTATGAAATCCCTGAAAACAAAGACCATGTCTTTTCAAATTTTGCTCTTTAGAGCCTACCACTATGGAGAGAACTACAGAAGTTCTCAGCGTGAAGTAGTACTACTTTTTATTGCTATTAAGAGTTCAATAATTTTTTAAATGAATGTACAAAATGAACTAGAAAGAAGATGTTTTCTAATAATTCTTATAAAGATAATCTATGCTTTTGAGTAAAAAGTTACCAAGTGGTTACCATGGCCTAAACACTCTTGGGGAGAGAATGGTAAATAATAATAACAAACACTTCCATGGTGCTGTGAACCAGGTACAGTTCTAAATTACCTACTTAATCCTCATAATGGTCTATAGTGCTATTCCTTATTCCCATTTTGTCGAGCTGAAGTACAGATGGATTAGGTAGCTTGCTAGTTCTGCGTGAGACACACAAGACCCAAAGTCTGAGTTTTTTGTCTCCATACCACTCTCTCCTCCCAGCCCCTTCCTTCCACAAGCTTCCCACATATATTATCTCATTTAATTTTCATAACAACCCTGAGATAGGCACTAGTATCGTACCTATTTTCAGACAAGAAAACAGACTCAGGTTGTCATATAACTGGCCCAACATTGCTTGGCTAATGAGTGGTGAAGCCATAAGTTGAACCCAAACAGAGAGACTCCAGAACCCAAATACTTTTCTCCTGACCTACTCACTCAAACGAAAGTAGCATAATAAGCAAGACTAATACCCTGACGCAACAGCAAGTGAGTGAACCAGTTAGGGGTTCCAGGGAGCCTAGCTCGTAGGCCTGCTGAGATTGATCCCCTTAGCCCTGGGGGTTGGGGGTAGGGTTTAGGGTAGGACCTGGAAAAAGCTGGGAGGCACTGGATACTCTATAAACCAAGGGTTCTTAACCTTTTTTGTTCCACGGACCCCTTTGCTAATCAGGTGAAAACCACGGACCCCTTCTCAGAATGTAGCGGCACATAGTTTTATGACACTCAACATCAGCATGTCTTTAAATTACTTTTTAGGATTATTCAAAATTATGTTTTACAGCTTTCCCATAATTTCAATGCCTGATAACCTAACACGGTTCAACATCTGTTCAAATGGTCATTTTCGGCAAACATTTAGAAATTCGAGTTTTCCCACCGCGTCATAAAACCATCTCCGCCTTCCTTCCTTACCAACCCTTTGCAGGCAGTTATCCACTGCACTCAGAACACACTACATCAAAATAAAAATCATACTAAGTCCACACTATACTGTGTATTATTTAATAAATATATCACACCCTCACCAACATGTCCCCACAAGAACAATGTTTTTTGGAATTTTCAATTCAAGCTCACGGACCCCCTGAAATCCTGGTTAAGAACCCCTGCTATAAACCCTTCATAGGGGATGGTGAGCACTAGCCAACTCATGCTTTTGGAGTGCTGAAGTTCAGACTCTCTAGAACTGGTTCAGGGAGACATGCAGCTTCCTGAGTGTTGAGGGGGGGTGGTGGAACACTGTGGTTCATGAAACTGACTTCAACCCCACAACAGCTTTGTGAATCTGGGTTCGTAGCACATCTTTAGGAGCGTCTGATAAGATTCTAGAGCAGGACCTTGGACTAAAATCCTACTTTCCAAATCCAGGCATCTTTCCTCAGGACTTATTCTCTTTAATTCTCCAGGCTCCCCCCGCCCCCCACCCCTGGCACTGCCTGCCGGAGGGCTCTTCCCCTGCCTAAGCATTCCCTGTCCTGGCTCCCCTTCCCTTCCTGCCTCCAAGTGCTCCTCTTTCCGTTCCCAGCCCTTGTCTGTGGCTGGTCCTCTAGATCTAAATCCCACAACCCAAACCATCCCTTCTTGAGAGTTTCCAAATCCATTTCTACCCGGTCTATTCATCCTAGCCCCGTTTTCATCACCAGATGTCATCTGGGCGTTTTGTTCGAGGCTTTCCTTTCTTGATACAGAGCACATTGGACCAGAAGCCCTCAATTACCTCTTCTGGCTCTACAGCTTGGTTTAGGGCAAACAGACAAAACTGATGAACATTTAAAAATGCGCATTTTGTATGATCCAAACTTCCACCTCTAGAAATCGATTCTACAGAAGTACACAACTCCTCAGAGACACACGCGAGATGATCATTGCATGTTAATAAAATAAAAAGTCTTAAAGTGGCTTACTGGGGAATTATGGCACATTACACCAGATGAGTAAGCAGCTGTTGTTAGTAATTATGTGGCACATCTGTAAGAAACGATGTAAAAGGATTCTGCAAAGTATGTTAAAAAAAAAAAAAAAGTAGGTTGCCAAACAATATTTATGCTGTTATCCCATGTGTGAGTATATTTGGGAAGAAGCATGTGTAGGGATATAAATCAAGGTTTACAACAGGGTTGCCAAATTAAAATGTCTTTGGGACTAAACTGAAAGCTAAAGCAGATATGAGGGCCTAAGAGCAGATAACAGGGCCTCATTTTAAAGTATTAAATTCCTTCAAAAACTTAGAAGTGATCTCAGGTTAAATCTCTATGGGTTAGCTTATGACCCTGATGTGGAAAGGAATTTGGCACCTGCAGAAGGCCTTTGGGGCTAGAGGGAAGAAATCAAAGCAGAATAACTCCACATCCTCTTAAGGCATTGTATTCCAAGGATCAGGGGTAGCCACTGAGCAGTTTTAAGCAAAGGAGAATGGATATGGGCAAAGCACCAGCCTGGAAGCTGGTAGACCAGTGAGGAGGATTTCTCAGGAGTCCAGGCCACTGATTCTAGTGACTCTAGAAAGGGTTAGAGGCAAGGTGGAAATGGAGATAGGGACACATATGGAGCCATGGGGGATCATCTGGCTGTCATTTACTGAGATAAGTATTTAAGATTAGAGGTTTAAGGAGAAGGTTAGAGATTAGCTGTTCGGTGGCCTGGGCAGGAAATGCTTGAGGTTCTCGTGGGACCTTCAAGTCAAGAAATCGAGGAGGAAGTTTGAGTTAGTGCGGTGAATGTGGACTGCAGAAGACAAGCTGGAGATGGAAATGTGGCGAGTTGATGGCAAGTATACTTACAGAGCGAAGAGGGGAAAATGGCCCAGGATTAATTCCAAGAACGTGAGTCAACTGCGTTCAGAGGATCAAAGGAGATCGCGCATTTAAACTGCCCAACACTGTGCCTGGCATAGAGTAGGCACTCAATAAATGCTCATTTCCTTCCCCTCAAGAAACCATTGGTCAATGACCTGACCTTTAAGGAAAAACACGCAAAAAGCAAATAGAGCTATTTCCAAACTCAAGCCAAGGCGAGCTTGTAGAGTCGCACAAAGAAAAGCATTTCAGGACAGGACGTTCTGTTTCCTGTACTCACTGTGCAAACCACAATCCTGGGCCTCCTTCCTGTGTGTCAGATGGAGGGTAGATCGCCTCGCTCACCACCTCACCTGCCTTGATGCCCAGCCAGTGAGCACTTCCATAAAGTGGATTCACTCCCTTTATAGGATTTATCTTCTTCCATCCCCCACACCCTCCCACCCTGCCCTGATCATTCCCACCTTAGGGTTGACCCCAAAATGATAGACAATAGAAACTTCCGGATTTTCAGTTCCTAAAGGATAAATAGTTAATCTCTATTACTAGATTTGGTTTGGCTGCAATATTTATTTATTTATTTATTTATTTGTTTGTTTTTTTTTAATTTATTTTTTATTTTTATTTATTTTTATTTTTTATGCAATATTTATTTATCATGGAAATTTGCATCCTATCCATTCCAGTGCTTTCTTCCCCCACCCCCTGTGCCCTTGGGGAATTCCTCTGCCCTCCTGATGTAAGTGCCTGTTCTCTTGGTGTGGCTAAGAAAATCTTTGTTGGAAAAATAGCAAATTAGAAAAGAATTGAATTTTTAAAATCTGTCTTGTAATTCACATCGTTTTAGGGATTTCTGTTTTTGACTTTATTTTCCCCCAAACTTTTTTTTTTCAGAGAGAAAACAAGTAAGAGGTGTTTGTTATAGAAGATACAGATACCATAATAAAAGATAGACAGAAATCACCCAGAGTGCTAATTTTAACACGTAGATTTATGTTTCAAATCTTTTTATAATGAGCATGTAAACTTTCTTTTTTAAAAAAATGGTGAGAAATTGTATATACCAATTGGTAGTACATTAGTTTTGCTTAAATACTTAGCTAAAAACTTAATGTATTTGTAGCATCTTTTTTATGTAATTAAATATATTTCTAGACCAAAGTTTTCCTACTATTTAATGACTTTAGACTAGTTTATTGTATGATGTATAGAAAGTGTTTTCCACAGGGGTCTTGACAAAAATCATTCAATGTTTAAATAAATTGAGTGAGTTTCTATGCCATAGAAGCAGGCAGAAGTCCCCAAACTTATTTGACCATAAAAGCATCCTTTCTCAGGGGACGTACTGGGTGACCAGGGAGAGCCATTTGGGTAATGCTGGCACTGTAATTTATTTAATAAATATCTGATTGTGGAACATTTAGCTTGCCTCCATAATTATGCTATCCCAGAATCCCAGATATGGTCCTAAAGTCTTCCCATCACATCTTCAGTAAAATCCTAACTCCTCACTCTGGTTTATAGGGTCCTATACAGTCTGCCCCCTTCCTGCCCATCCTACCTCCTTTCCTTCTTTCCTATCCCACCCCCTCCCCCCTCCCCCCTTCATCCTGGCCAGGCCAACCCCGGTAACCAGGACAGGCTCAATTCAACCTCTGCCCCAGCTGCTCCCTGAGCCTAGATGCTATTCTGGATTTTCATCTCAAATTGCCACCCAGTTTCTTTATAGTTCATTGCCCTGTTTTCAATCTACATGGAGCATGTATCCCTGCCGGCTATTTTCTGCTTCATCTGTTGACTTGTTCATGCCAGCCCATGAAAAAGGAGGCTGCTGTCTTCCTCACCTCTGCATCCCACTCTTAGGGCACTGCTCGGCACACCACTAGGTGTTCTGAGCTGAATAAGTGGACACACAAACATGTTGGAGGCTAAATCTCTGATCATGTCTATGATTATTTTCTTTCAGAAAAATATTGTTACATGGAAAGTGCTCATACTTAGGATTCCATTTATATGAAGTTCAAAATCAGACAAAATGAAATCATGTTGATAGAAATCAAAATATTGCCTCCTCAGGGTGGGAGTGGGTGGGAATGACCTAGAAAAGGCACGAGGCTGTTACCTGATGGCTCTGGTTTCTGGGCCTCTAGGTTCTTGGCTTATGTCAAGACACCCATAGGATAGGCAAGGTAATAATGAGTTTATTAAGAAACAAGAAAATGAGAGAAGTACACGCCTGAGGCAAGGACCATGGGCGTACTGCAGGGTGAGTGGTGGGCGTGGGACCCCAGGTCAGGTCTTTTAAAAGTCTGTTTGCTGCTCTGATTGGTTGCCCCACCTGTCGTATCTCAGGGGGCCAGTGGTGAGGCCTTTTGAGGATATCCGAGGCTTTCCCTTGACCCCAAACAGGATTCTCATTCCAAATAAGATTCTCCTTCCAAGAAAGATTCTCATTCCAGCGTCTTGCAGGATCACTCAGGAGGTTCCGAGCTGGGTCTCATGGCCATGTGGTCTGCCAGCCATGTTGTCTGTCGGCCATGTTATCTGCCGGGTCTTCAGCTGTGACCCAAGTCTTCCCTTTTCCTATACTAACCAGCCTCAAGGCTGCCTTCTATGATATATTTTTCTTAATCTGGGCAGTGGTTTTAAAGTCAACTTTTTAAAATAAAGGTTTTAAAACCTTTATTTATAGTCATATACCTATGTGCTTCCTCCCAAATGTGAAAATTCACCGTTATATAGTTAATATTTATGCACTGTGTACTGCACTATTTGTGTACTATATACTTAATAGTAGTGTACTCTGTGAATGCTATACTTCACTAAAGAGACTTTAAAATGCCCATAAATGGGATTCCTGGATCTTGGCTTTGGATCACATCACAAAGCTGCCCTCCATAAAGGCTGTGCCAATTAATAGAGCCATCTGTCATGCAGCTAAGGTGCTAAATTGCAACCTCTGCTAATTTAAATAAATTAGAAGGGTCAGTCTTCCTTTTCCAGGTGAGGCCTGGCTTATTAGTATTTTTTATGTTATCAGCTAAAGAATTTCGGATGATGTTCTGAATGTACGTGAAACAGGGGTATTGTAACATGGTCCTAGAGTTTGGGCTTTAGTTGTTGGGTCCCTCTACCATTTACTGAGAAGGGGAGAATGGAAGAGGAACAAATGTAGAGGGAGAGCCCCAGAGGGGCTTTTGTATTATTAATAGTGAGGTACATCCTGGGCATCTAGGTGGAGATGTCTAGGAGGCTGGAGCTGGAGCAAGGTCAGGGCTGGAGATAGAAATTTAGGACTTATTATTATCTAGATCAAGGGTGATTAGCTTTTTTACACCATGGTAGTCTTTGACAGTCTGGAGAAGCCTATAGGCTTCTCAGAATAATGTTTTTAAATGAATAAAATAAAATTAATAAGATTACGAAGGAAATCATATTAAAACATACTTACATATTTAAAAATTGTTATATAATAATATATATGCTTCTGTATGAATACATTCACTAACAGATCTAGGAGGTCTAATAATTCCCATAATTTTCACATAGTGAAAAGAGTAAATGATATTTTTAGCTATCTGGAACAACTGTAATGTAATATGACAATGTTTGTGATTTCTGTTGGTAACAAAGTCACAGATACTGCTGACTCTATGATACTGATGCTTACAGTCTTTTATTTGTAAATGAA
>JAQZBX010096682.1:0-11773 GCA_029593785.1 Cabassous unicinctus
GGAGAACTTGGCTCATCCTGAGCAAAGTCCAGGGGAGAACTTGGCTCATCCTGAGCAGCGTCCACAGAACAGGGGAGAACCTGGCTCATCCTGAGCAAAGTCCAGGGGAGAACTTGGCTCGTCCTGAGCAAAGTCCAGGGGAGAACTTGGCGTGTGGGGAAACCCAGGCAGGTTTGTACAGCAGAAGCACCGGGGGCAGCTGGGCCGCAGGCAAGGGCTTGCTTCCAAACGGGGTCATGCACAATTTCTGTGGGTGTGAAGGTTTTGCAAATGTGGGGGCCCCTTTTCAAAAAAGTACGTAAAATCACAAAGAAGAAAATTACATATGAAAATGAATATTTTTAGAATAAAAAAGTAAGCAAATACAAATTTTAAAAGCTGACAAATGACACAACCATCACAAACTCAAGATAAATAAGAACGTTTTTATTAATGAATTACCTGACTCCTGAATAAGACTTGTTTCTGCCTTTTTGGTGGTACACTCTTTGATTACTTCTTCATATGACAATGATTTTGTAATAACATTTTCTAAAAAGAGAAGAGAAAATAATTCTGGCTTTCCTCTAATGCTATGTTTATGGGTAGTTCAGAAAAGCTTCCTTCAAGCAGCCCGACTCCTTCTTTGTGATGCCATGGAAATGTTTACCTCCGTTTTGAAATTTAGAGCTGCCATCACATCTCTTTCATTTAGAAGCTGTAAGATTTTGGGTCATTTCATATTTTCTTGAGCAATAGCCATTTTTAAAAACTTTGAGTAGACAATACTCATTAAGCAGCTTGATGCTATATCTTTGTTGCAATGATATATTATGAATTTATGTTATCTTTGTTGATGTCAGTATGCCAAGCCAAATCAGTAATAAATGCAAGGACAGTCATTTTGATAATTCTATTCCATCCAATTCCTTTTGAAAAGGAATAAAAGTGGTGTTTTAATTGCACATACTCTATTATCAAGTATGTTCTTGGCAAGATAGAACTCCTGTTTTGAATTATCTGCTGACAGTTTCACGTTTGATGGTTGGAGTGGTTTTCCACATTAGCTTCTGGCTCTGCACTTCTCAAACCCTCCTTCTCCTCCACTGCCCACATCCTTCTGTGGCTGTCGGACACATTTTCGTTGTAAATCAGCCTCTACCCCTGCTCTGTGACATGACACTGGGTGAGTTGACACAGAGGGCAGGAGGGATATTTCTGGAAGCCATTTACACACCAGCATGTTTAGCAATAACTTAACTGTTCTGGAAGTGGCTAAGAGACAGATAGAGTCATTTCAATAAACCCAAACTGACCTTCTTCAAACCAAACTCCACTTCTCAGCACGCCCAGAGCCACTGCAGCAACAACCAATACAGGAAAAAGTTTGACAGAGAAAAGTTTGAGTAGAAAGAGACGGCAGTCGTACCTGAGTGCTTAAGCTACCTTACCTTTGCCAGTTTTTCAAAACCATATGACCATGTGGACATGTTGCCAGGAGTCCCGGGAGCCGCGGAAGGAAACCATGTGAACGGAGGGGGCCTTTCCTCAATGCTGATAGAATTTTACTAAAAAGGGTAGCAATTTGATATATTCTGATGAGTTATTTGCTAAATAGCTAAATAGCTAAAGTTTCTTTCAATTTACAGAAAACATGCCCTTGGCTCCACATGCAGAGCCTTTGGAGAATGGAAACCTATTTTACACCACCCTGAGAGCATTGTGTGGCATGACAAGAACCCATGCTAGTTCCCAGGCCACGACCTGGAGCCAGGCGTTCCAGGATGAGCTCTTTCAAGCCCAGCAAGCCCATCAGCGCCTGGCATACACAGGTCTCTCAGTCTCCATGCACTTTTGAGCTGTGATTGTTTCAATGGCTGTGGGTCAACCCTAAGAGCTTCCTACCCTAAATCAGTCCACCAGGACATAGCCAAACCCTCACATGGTGCTCAAAGGCTTGGAGAAACTACCCCCAGGAGTTCCCAGCTGACCATAAAACAAGCAGATGTCAGCAGGGAAGAGTGAGCTGGGCCCTTAGGGGGCCTGGGTGCCTGGAAAGCGGAAGCTTGCCTTGCCCACGGAAGAGTTCCAGCTGAATGCACCAAGGAATTGCTAACCCTTGCAGCTCATGCTCCAAATGTGGCTTTCCTGGGGATCCAGGAAAAGCAGTGCGATCACCAGGGAGGCTCTCCAGGAATTAAACTCTGCCCATCTCATCCCTCTCCTTCAGAGCAATCCCGCATTCCCCACGACAGCTGGATAAAGGCCCAAAGCCTTCGGCAGACCCCCGGAGCTCAGCCGCTGGCCTTGCAGCTCCATCTCGCCTCAGCACCCTCACCTCCACTCCCTGCCTAGTGTGGCACCTGATGCTCACCTCCATTTTTGCCCGTGTCACATGGCTGTGCTGCTTGAGCCTAATGGGGGAGACCATAGGCTTCCATTAGTCAGAAAGGGAACCATTTTAGGTGCTTCAAACAGTGGGAATTTAATGCAGAGAATGGTTACAAAGGTGGTGTGAGTGCAGGGAAAACAGATGGGAAAATAAAGGGGGCTGGAAAGCCAAGAGGAAGAGTCAGAGCAGGCTAGCATCCCTGCGCGGGAGGGTGCAAGCCTGCACCTGCCACTGAGCTGCTGGCAGGCAGCCAGCCTTGAATCGACCAACCGGTGCCCCTTGGGCCAGGGCTGGCCTGTAACAGCGGCTACTTCTGCTCACACTCACTGCCAGCCACTCCCACTCTGTCGGCAGCACAAGCCTCCTGCTTCCTACAGGCAGAACCCAATAGTGAACCCGCTGGCAAGGGCCCTGGGAAATGCAGGCCGCCACCTCCCAGGCTTGGCACACAGGAAGTGCTGCTTCCACCTCGGAAGGCCTCCTAAGAGCCACGGTTTGGGAGGCCTGTGCTGGTGTCCTGGCAAATCTCTTTGCAGCCTCCTTCTCAAAACAGCAAGAAAGGTTTACATAAGTTAATCTGTTGCCAAGCAACTCACTTTTTATCAGGACACTTCTCATTGCCAGCGGCGGCGTTTCTTTATTTCTCCAGAGACAGGGTAGTGGCAGGTTTTAAGGAGCTACACATATACCTGCGATGCGCAGAGATTTCTTTTCTTAAAAGAAAAGCTGCCTTTCATTACCTTTGCCAGAGGCCTCTAGGAAGTGAGGGAAGTGAGCTCGGCTCCTAACAAAACCTCAGGCACTTTCAAGCGAGGCTGTGCTGCCATCCATTTTGTGGGTGTCTTACTTCCCTGTTTTGACAAAATGAAACGCAGTGCCTTAGATCAAGCCGTGGGCTCCTCCATCCTCTTTGCTCATTTGGTGTTTTTCTGTTGAGCATTAATCATATTTCAGATTTGGATTTGTTCCTTGTGAAAAAATGTTCAAAGTCAGCTGATGAAGCACAGATTTCGGACCCTGCCATTCAGCTGCTGTTTGGCCTTTCAGTTAGAGGAGTCTCAGTTGATCCTTCACTTGGGGAATCTGTAAACATACACACACACATGTAAACGTGCGTTTGTCTTATCTGTGTCCCACCTGGACAAACTGAAGCAGTGTACATGGGTTTTCTGTTATTTTTAGACGCCGCTCTCAGCAATTCCCATAATTTCCCTTCGCTATCACAACGGCCCTGTGTTGGGATTTCAGAGGCCCCCTCTGGTCTTCTTCACCCCATTTCACAGATGAAGACGCGAGGCCCAGAGGGCCCAGAAACTCGCGGAGTCACCCAACTCATTGCCAGGGCAGGAGTCAAAGCAGGCATGTTGGTGCCAGGGCTGAGCCTCCGTGTGGCGGCCCTCACCTCACACGCGTGTGCCCAGCACACATTTCATGTGTGCGGTCTCGGGAGATTGGTGAACTCTAAGGTCCTGCTAAGCTCCGAGGTTCAGAGTATTGTAGTTTTGTTTGAAGTTATGTTTTTCTCACTGTGATCGCATCCCATGTACTCTCACATGCACAATTATGACACAGCAAGTCTCCAGAAAGGAGAGGCAGCAGCCCGAGCAAGCAGAGGCCTTGGCTCAGCTGCGCCGTCTGCGGCAGCAGTGGCTGGAAGCAGCGTCTGCTCCGTGAGCTCATTTTGAAGACGTGCTGTTGGACCAAGGTGGCACGTCAGGCTCGTATGGTTGTTCTACAAACTGGATATTTTGACCTGATATTCTGGAGCAGAAAACAGGTGGGATCGCTGCATTGTCTTCAGCAGCCACAGATTGAGCTAAAAGCAATCCCATTTTAACACTGGCCTGTCACTGATCTGCATCGGGTTTTGTTTTATTTTTATTTTTTTATTTTTTGCTTTCTTGGCACAACTACACATTTTGAAAGTTATAGTTAAAAGATAGGATCAGGCAAAGTGGCCTTTCATTCTCGTATTTGTTGGGTTACCAGGATTTGGGAAATGGGGAAGGATCCCCAACTTTTGTTAAGTGTTTGGGACCCTCCAATCACAATCCTGATCTTTCTACTCATTGCCACCTATTTCCACCCCGTGTTCTATTGTGTCTTAAAGCAGTTTCCTTCATGGTATGTTTGTTTCGATATGTTAAAATTACCAGTGCTCACGAGAGGCTAAAACGCAGTAACCAAAACTCAGTTACCTCGCAGTAACTGAGAGGACCCAGTAACCAGGGTCCTCTCAGTTGGACCCTGAGAGGGAAATCGCTGGGTGTACGAAGAAGAGCACCATGGTCAGGGTGGACCAGGGCACATTGTGAGTTCAAGGCCAAAATTCAGAACCTCTGCTTTTAGGCCCTAGGCCACTGTTCATCTTTAACCCGCACTCTAGCCTTAGTTGACTGGGGCTCCTGTACCAAGCACCACACACCATTCTTGACCTGGAAACCCACCTCTCACAGCTCTGGAGCCCAGAAGCCTGCAGTCAAGTGTCCGCAGGCAGAGCTTCACCCTGGGGAGAAGCTGCTTCTTGCCTCCACCTGGCTTCTGGCAGGGCCAGCAGCCCGTGACACCCCTGGTGTGTGATGGCACAACCCTCCCGCCACGTGGCCACCTCTCCCTCTCTCTCACTTACAGGGGCCAAGTTTCCTCTGCTTATAAAGGATGCCAGCTGTTTTGGGTTCAGGGTGCACCCTTATCCAGTTTGACCTCGTGTGAACTAACATTTTCAAAGAGCCTACGGCCTAGAGGCGTGAATTTATCCTTCTGTGGGCACAATTCATCCAATGACACTTTGAAATGCAAAAGCCTAAACCTGTTTTGAAAAAACAATAGGCATTCGAGATGCTCACGTTGGAGGGAAGAGAAGGGTTGCCATAAAGCAGGTAAGGAAGAGACAATTCCGTAAGCACCTTCCCTGTCTCCCTGCTTAAGCTGGAAGGTTTGCTGCCATTCTAAATTACCTTCTATTTGAAATGTGAAATACAGGAAAGTGGCTATTAGAATGCATTAGCATCTTCTACATTAACTTCCCACTTGTTCTCTCGGTGTCTCTTGCACGTTGAGAGCTGCCTCCTAAGGCAGGGGTCCAGCTCCACCGTTTCCTCCTCTTGTCCCCACGCTTTCCCTGCAGCACCCAGCAAACTGCACACATCCCTGGGCTCCTTCCCTGCTTCTTTTCACCTCCTGCAGAGAGAGCAGACACTTAGGGGAGGGCTGTGACCTTACGTGCAGAGGCCAGCTCTGACAGTGATGGGTGAGGAGGTCCATCCAGTCCTAGGCGTCGGTGCGGGCAGCCCACTGTAGCTGCAAACCTGAGCCGTAGCCTTCACCACCACCTTTCTCACTAACAAAGGTGCTTTTTAACATCTTCATCTCCTGGGCCCTATGACTTTATCTCAGTTGGTCCCTTTGTCAGAGATGTTCAGCTATTGACTTCTCCAACTCTGAAATGCCAACTAGGAGTACTAACAACATACATTCACTCATTTAATTCTTAAAAAACCCCACCAGTAACAAATGGGGAAATGATGCTTCAAGGAATTAAGAAAAACTTGGCAGAGTTAAGTAATCAGTGGCAGAGCTGGGAGCCAACGCAGTGCTGCCTGGCCCCAGAGTTCACGTCACCTGCAGCTCAGCCACCCTTCAGTTATGTTTCCTGGTGAACTGTTCAAGTGCCTGTCACAGATGCTTTGAAAGAAATGCCTCCATGTGATTGGATTCTAGATACTGTTTTTCAATCCTGTGCAATTTCCATTGCACCTCTGGGCAGGGCTCTGTAAAAGAAGGGCTGGTCTCTAAGTTCTCATCCATTTCTTCCATTTCAGGAATAATCTCAGCTTCAAGCTGTGGAACCTTCACTTCTCTTCATGGCACAAGGATGCATTTGTACTGCAATGCTTCTCAAACTGTGGGAAGCAGCAGAGCCATTCAAAAATGAGACCCTTTCAAAGAGTAGCCCGGCCTTGCTAAGTCCACCAACTGTGCCCAAGTCTCTACTTTTAAAAGACAGCTTGGGCCTACTTAGCAGAAAAAGTTCTGTAATTGCAAACTTAAAATCATAGTAGCAAGCAACTTCCACAATTGTTTCTATTGATTTCCTTGAAATTAAAATGGAATTTGAGCAAAATTTCCAGATCCCCTCAGAACCCTGCCCTGCCAAGGGCAGATAAGATTATGGACGCAGTTTTTGAGAACGGCTAAGGGGCAGAGCCAGGGTTCTGGAAAAAAGTCCCTGTCTAGATTTGAAAGAGAAGCTGCTGGACTTGGTTTGCGTGAATTCAGATGCTGTGCACCTCGCATGATGGACAGTACACTCAGAGGCCACCGGCGACTTTTTAGAACAGAAAAAACAACCTTCGGATGAGAAACCGGGCCGGGAGGAGTGGCCCGGGCCACTGCCTGGTGAGACATTGTCAGCCAAGTGCAACCACTTCAGGCTGCTCAAACCCGAGGCTCTGAAGCATTTAGAAACAGCAGCCATGTGCTGCCACAGCCAGGTCCTCCCCTGCTGGTTCTGGAGTCTGGTCTGAGGATCTTCTGCAGTCTGGAATTCGCACATCAGAAGCAGCAGCACTTCGCCGGCTCCCAGGCGGGCCCCAGAGAGCGCCAAGGCATTCTTCCTTTTTCTTCCCATGGAGGCTCCCACACTCTCATTTCAGCCACCTGGGTGACCATTTAGCACACGTTCCGTCCCACGAGAGTCACAGAGGGCGCTGGAGGAGCGGGAGACAAGCGGGAGACCGCAGCCGGGCAGCCCTGGCGGGGGGCAGCCCTGGCGGGGGCAGCCCTGGCGGGGGGCAGCCCTGGCGGGGGCAGCCGTGGCAGGGGCAGCCCTAGGTGGCCCAGGCTCGGCAGGGAGTGGCCGCTGCCCCTTCTGGGCCAGAGAGAGCAGCATCCCTCACGCTGGTCCTCCTGCTGAGGGCTGCGTGCCAGCCCCCACACAGACTGCTCTCGTGGGGGTGGGGGGCGGGGGGCTGTAGGGTGCGGCGTGTGTTTTATTCACGGCCCACTTTCGCTGCACCCAGGCCTGCATCGCTCTACTCATGCATCTATGCCGCAGGTCCTCAAAACCAACTAACAAAACTAACTCCTTGCATTTCCCAGGTGCTTCCAGTAGAGTAATCCTCCTCTTCTACTTCCTGGTTCTGCCGTTAAGCCGCCCCACACTAAATCTGGAGTTACCATCAATTACTCCCTCTCTTCCCCAAAATTCTGAGTGTCATTAAGTCCTAATAGATGGTTTTACCTATTCATGGCTTCTTCTGTTCTGAGATATCTTGTACACAACGGCCAGGATGAATTATTAAAAACAAGTCGCTGGCCAATCACTCCCCTGATCAAACAATAAACAAAATATCCTCAATGGACCCCCATGTCCTGTGATCTGAAGAGACCAGAGCTCTATGGCGGTAACCCAGGACCCGGTCCAAGAAGCGAAGATCTGGTTTCCCCACCTCTGACTCCACGCTCTTCTGCAATGGACAGACTGTGCATGGGGGTCCCACGACCCCAGAGGGTGAAGAGGCCCAAAGACCCTGCTACGTGGGAAGAGAAATGGCTGGTCAGGCCTCTGACTTGAGGGAAAGCAGGGCCCCGGCTCACTGGCCACCCACACCCATCACCATAGCGCATATTTTGCCAGTGTACTTCTCTTTTCTAGGAAACATAGTCCTAATTTCATCTAAAATATCCAGAACTTTCTCCTCATGTTAAATTTAGCAAATGCCTGTAAATGCAAGTTATTAATTTTGCATTCTTGATAGATTCAAAGGTGCTAAGAGATGATGCAATGTCAAAGCATCGTGCTTGAGGAGGTTTGTGCAAATGAGTTTTTTATTTAAAACTCAGTGATTGAACCAGCTCTGCCCCAACCAATCTAGCTATTTCCCATTAACAAGAACGCCTGTAAAGGCCCCTTGGACTTTAAAAGCATTTTGTGGTTTATAGGAGGCTCCACATGCATCAGCTCTGTATCGTCCTCGAGAGAAACACAATTCATCTGACATTTGCATTCAGCAGAGGTTTCAAAGGACATGGAGCCTTCGGGGCGGGAATGCTTTGGCCAGAGCTACAATGCTGGTTTGTGGGAGGAAGACGACAAGAAGACAGGTGTTTCGACTTTCCACGACTCTCGCTTGGACCCCACTAGATTTCTCGTTTTATTTTGTTTGTTCTTTTTTACCTAACATAATGGGTCCTATTTTCCTCTATTTCATCTTTTGTTGAAGACAGAATTATTTAGTAGAACGTATTGGGTTTTGTGAAAACCTAGACTAAAACCTCACTCTTGCTAGGCATATGCCCTGTGACATCGGGTAAACTATTTAAATTCACTGAGCTTAGAGGGTCTCATCTGTAAAAAAGAAATATCAAAATCTGCATTCCAGAAAAAAATAAAATTTGAGATAAATCCACGGAACTACACAATGCAAACAGTGAACCCTAAATTATACCATGGACTGCATATTTACAGGACAATTATAAAATGTGCTCTCATCAACTGTAACAAACGTTCCACAGCAAGGCAGTGTGTCGGGGGGTGCACAGCAGTCCTGTGGTTTGTGCATGACTTTTCTGTGAGCCCACAACTTCTCTAATAAAGAAAAACAAATTTTAAAAAGTAAACGTAACAACTGGCACACCAGTGCTGGAGCAAGGATTGATGGCACCACGTGAATGCCTTCGCCTGCCAGGGCTGCTCTGACAACACCCCACATTGGCCTAGACCACAGGGACACTCCCAGGTGTGGAGGCAGCTGCCCACAGCAGGGCCTCTGCAGGGCAGCCTCTCCAGGCCGTGCTGTCTCGAGGTGTCTGCAGGCTCTGGTGACAGCTGGCCCCAACCCTGGCGTCCCGGCCCCAGCACCTGACGAGCGCGCTCTTTTTCTGTCTGCTTAGGCATCTGAGTTTCCTCTGCTTTAGGGACCTCAGCCATGTTGATTAGCTACAGCCTCTACAAGGGTCAAACTACAGGTGGGTTCAACCCACAGGACGCTGTTAGGACTTGAAAAAAGTTCCATGGGGTACATGACTCGATCCCAAAAGTGGACACGTGTGTAACACACATGCACTGCTCATGCTGGGCAAGGCCGTCGAGAGTGGACGTGTGTGTAATGCACACGCATCGCACATGCTGGGCAAGGTCACCACCACTGAATGGGCCCAGAAGTCGCTGTTGATCCGCTAATTCCTACTTCAGGGCTCCTGCTTTCCTTGTGGTCAATGCACAGTGGGACCCAGCGCCCCAAAAGCCCGAGTCTCCAATATTTGGGCGGTGCAGTCAGACCTAAGGGTTGCTATCTGACTCCGTGGCTCATCCGGTTAGAAGTCAAATCTGAATGGTGCTGAAACTGCCAGTATTGCCTAGTTTGAGTCAATGAGACTTCACTGAGCACCAGCTCTGTGTCTAGAAAAAGAAAGTTAATCCAGAGTAGAAGGTCCTGTTGTCAGCAAGAGAAGCAGGTCAAGAATGTCACACGATGTGATGACTGCTGCACGTGCGACAGGTCCAGCAGCTTACCCAGCAGGGCTGCTTGTTTTCCTCCTCTGTGTTCTCCCTGCGCGGTCAGCGGAAGGCCTCCAGGACAGCTGCAGGGACAAGGACGCCCGGACCAGACGCTGGGAGGTGAGAAGGCGTTTGCTGGGTGGAGCAAGTGAAAACCCACGGCGGGCTGCAGACGAGGCGCTCTGCAGCCACCGCATCTCCGCTATGTCCTCTTACTGTCCGCTTCACGCTGGGCGGGTTGCCAGACCTGACTTTCAGTGTTCATATTTGTAGATTGATTCTAATAGCATCTACCAAAGAGTCCAGGTGTACTTGAAATCGTTGTGGGATTCCACCGACCTAATGCTTGGCACGCAGAAGACACACCGTAAATTTCAGATCCGAATGAGCGGAATCGTGGCTTGTTCACGGAATGCTAAGGAAATGGTGAAGGCAACACACTTTGGCATTTTAAATGAAGGTCTCACGTTAAAATCACTGGTAAAATAATACCATGGTGCCCTGGCTAGCCGCAACTCCCCTGCGGCAGTGGGTGTGGAGGGTGCTTGGCCTGCCGGCTCTGCAGGTCACGGCCGTCCACCTTTCACCTGTGGGAGGGTTTATCCGTGAAGCCAAATCCCAGGCAGAATGAATGATGCACCACTGTTTCCAGATAAGTCTGCCCAGTCCGGGCGAGGCCCACAGCCCTGCAGAGACGGGCTCCGGGGACAGCGGGCTCCAGACGGCAAACGGCGCCCTGCCAAGCCAGGGCGGCAGCGTGTGTAAGGCCGCGTGCTGGGAGCACCGCGCCAGCTCCCCAGCCAGGGCGCTGCACTGCGTGGCCGGGAGGCGTGCAGACCCCACACAGCCCCCTGCCCGCAGTGTGGGGCTTTGTTTTGTCACTCGGGCTGGGTCTGGAGCCGCCTGAGACAGCAGTGTTGGCCCAAGCCACAGAGACCCACGTCCTCCACGAAGAGGCCTCCTGTGCAGTTTTTATTTTAGAGGAGTCGGTGTCTAACGTGCACATTGGCCTGTGCCTGTCCCTCTGGATAAGCCTGTGTGTCTCAGCCAGTCCCTGGGCCGTGACGCTGAGCCCTGCTTTCCTCAAGGCTCAGGAAGCTTTAAATATTAATGAGGGCAAAGAGCCAGGCATCCGGCACCCCCTCCCGCCAGGCGCTCCAGAAACACAATTTCCGATGACACTTTATAACTTGGGAAGCCTGAGTGGGAAAGTGGCTCCGCCCAGTGTGCAGGGAGGCAGCGTCTTAGTGCCTGCTTCTGCGGAAGGGCTCCGATGGTGCATCTCAGAGGGGTGGAGGCAAATGCCCCCGCAGCAGCAAAGCATCCTTAGAAATGTGCCTGGGCCTGCCGGAGTCTAGCCCGGACCCCAGCCCGGACCCAGCCTCTGCTGCAGGGAGCCCGGGGGCCGGAAGCCCCAGGACCAGGAGCCAGGTCGAGCCCTGCATCCCCGGCAGCTGAGCAGGGCTCGGGCCTCTGGGGGGCTGCCCAGCTCTGCCGCTTCTTAGAAACTGCTCCTACGTGCTTGCAGCGTCCTCCAGGGTGGAGTGGCAATAACAATCAATCTGCTCTATTTAACGTCCCCACTGGTCCTGGTGGTAAAATACATTTTGGGAAAGTGCTTGAGACCTTGGGAGTGCTTCCTGTATTTAAGGCCTCGTCAGGCCCTCCTTGCAGGATTTCCTGAGCTAATGAGCTTAATGGAGGCAGAGGGTCTTACCACAGCACAATGTTAACATATTAAAGCCTAGGGGGTGTTTCTGCGGAAATGGGGAACCTCGAGAGGTGAGTTGGGCAAACAGAGGGAAGCAAGGGCTTCTTGGCGGCAAGAGAGCAAGATCTATTCAGTCCTGGCAGAAGCGAGCGTTTGTAGAGCAGAGCGTGTATAGATGACAGAGAGAGAG
>JAQZBX010096683.1:0-11772 GCA_029593785.1 Cabassous unicinctus
TTGTTGTGAAACATTTGTTAACAAATTATGAAAGAGCATCGTCAAAGTATTGCTACTAACTATAGTCCAAATCTTCCTCCCCTATACTTTTTTTAAAAGGATTTATTTATTTATTTACTTTTATCCATTTTTACACACACACACACACACACACACACACGCGGTTTTGCTATTTCTGTGTCCATTTGCTGGGCAACTCTCTGTGTCCATTTCCTGCCCTCTCTTCTCATCCTTCTCCTCCTGTCTTCACTGGGATTCAATCTTCGGAACTTCCGATGTGGGAGAGAGGCGTCCTACTGGCCGCGCCACCTGAGTTCCGGGTTTTTTGGCGCGTCTCGGCTTGGCTCCCCCTTTTGTCACTCTCCTGTTACGTCATCATCTTCCTGTGTGGCTCGTAGGACCTGATGGCACACCCGCGCACTGGGCCTGGGGGGCTCACCCATTCGCACAGGGCCTGGGGGACTCACCCACTCGCGGGACCTGGCAGCACACCCACACACAGGGCCTGGGGGACTCACCCGCTCGCGGGGCCTAGCGGTGCACCCACACGTGGAGATGACAGCGCTCCTGTGCGTGGGGCCTTATGGCACACACGCTTGCTCACGGGGCCTGGTGGCCCATGCGCCTTCTATATTTTTCTTTCTTTTATTTTTACCAGGAGGTCCCGGGGATCGAACCCAGGTACCTCCATATAGGAGACGGATGCCCAACCATTTGAGCCACATCTATCCCCCTGCTATATCTTTTAAGATTGACCAAAGATACTTAGAGTTACAGTTATTTCCCATACAGGATGGTCATGTAATAAATCAGGCTTAGTGTATCACCAGCATTCTAAAAGCCAGACCTAGGGAGAAAAACTAGGTCTGGGGACACATGCATGGTTTCTAATATAGCAAATGTTTAGCCTACCCTGATTATCACAAAATCAGGACAGCGAGAATATTTGCATTCTGATATTAGTATAGCTACCCTGCTCTTTTTTGTTTGCTATTTGCATTCTTCTTTTTTAATATTAACATTTAGGGCTATAAATTTCTCTCTCAAGATTGCCTTTGCTGTACCCCATAAGTTTTGATAAATTGCGTCTTCATTTTCATTCCTCTAAATATATTTACTAATTTCTCTTGCAATTTCTTCTTTGATCCACTGATTATTTAAGAATGTGTTGTTTAGCCTCCACACATTTCTGAATTTACCTTTTTCCTGTCTATTATTGATTTCCAGTTTCATTCCATCATGATCTGAGATGGTGCTTTGTTTAATTTCAGTCATTTTATATTTATTGAGAGCTGCATTTTGCCCTAACACGTGTTCTATCCTGGAGAAAGATCCATGGGCATTTGAGCAGAATGTATAACCCATGGGTTTGGATGCAACGTTCTGTATATGTCTGTTAGGCCTAACTCAGTTATCATATTGCTCAAATTCTGTTTCCTTGTTGATCTTCTGTCTAGTTGTTTTATCTAATGATTTGAGTGGTGTCTTGAAGTCTCCAACAATTAGTGGAGAGATGTCTATTTCTCCCTTCAGTTTTGCCAGAGTTTGTCTCATGTATTTTGGGGCACCCTGATTAGGTGCATAGATATTTGTTACTGTTATATCTTCCTGGTGGATTATCCCTTTTATTAATATATAATGGCCTTCTGTATCTCTTAAAACTCTTTCGCATTTAAAGTCTGTTTTGTCTGATATTAGTATAGCTACCCTGCTCTTTTTTGTTTGCTATTTGCATGGAGTTTCTTTTTCCAACTTTTCACTTTCAGCTGGTTTATATCCCTGGGTCTAAGGTAAGTCTGTTTTTAGCAGCATATGGATGGCTTATTTGTTTTTATCCATTCTGTCAGCCTATATCTTTTGATTGGGGAGTTTGATCCATTCACATTCAATGATACTACTGTATATGTATTATTTACTTCCACCATTTTATTCTTTGGCTTTCACATGTCATATCATATCTTTGTCCTTTTACTCTTTTGATTATCCTTTCTGCTATTCTTTCATCTATATGCTCCTTCAAGCCGCTCTTTCCTGTCTTTTTCTGTCTCTAAGGCTTTCTTTAATATTTCCTGCAAAGTTGGATTCTTTTTTATGAATTCTCTTAGTTTATGTTTGTTTGTGAATATTTTATGCTCACCTTCATATTTGAAGGACAATTTTGCTGGATAAAGATTTCTTGGCTGTCAATTTTTCTCTTTTCAGTATCCTAATTTTATCATATCACTGCCTTCTCGCCTCTACGGTTTCAGATGAGAAATCAGTGCTAAGTCTTCCTGGGTGTCCATTGTATGTGGTGGTTTGCTTCTCCCTTGCTGCTCTCAGAATTTTCTCTTTATCTTTGACATTTGACATTCTGAGTAGTAGGTGTCTTGGAGTATGTCTATTTGGATTTATTATGATTGGGGTACAGTGCGCTTCTTGGACGTGTAAGTTCATTTCTTTCATGAGAATTGGGAAATTTTCAGTTATTATTTCCTCAAATACTCTTTCTTCCTGCCCCTTTTCCATTCTCTTCTCTGTCTGGAACTCCCATAATACATATGTTGTTGGGTTTCATGTTGTCATTCACCTCCCTGAGCCACTGCTCAATTTTTTCTGTTCTTTTCTCTCTCAATTTCAGTTGTTCTGTTTTTGGTATCACTTATTCTTTCTTCTGTCATTTCAAGTCTGTTCTTGTATGCCTCTAATGTGTTTTTTATCTCACCAGTTGTGTCTTTCATTCCTGTGAGCTCTGTTACTTTTCTGTTCAGGTTTTCAAATTCTTCTTTGTGCTCGCTCAATGTCTTCTTAATGTCATTTATCTCTTTACTCATATTGTCTTTCAAGTCATTAATTTGACTGGAAATTTTTGTGCATCTCATTAATTAGCTCTCTGAAATCCTGTATCTCTTCTGGGGCTTTGATATATTCCTTTTCTTGGGCCATGTCTTCCATTTTCTTAGTATGGCTCATAATTTTTTGTTGGTGCCTACGCATCTGATTAGGATGGTATTTACTCAGATGCTCAATTTCGTTCTCTTTCATAGGGATTTTGTGGCAGGAGGCTGTGTGTTACTGCTGCTCTTTGATTTTTGGTTCGTACTGGATCATTAGGATTGTCCCTGTTAATTGCTCAAAACTGAGCTCTGGACCCAATAATGGGTTGCAGACCCACTTCCTAGGGCCTTGGGGAAGGAGGTTATAAAGGCCGTAAAAGCCTCTCATTTATTTTTAATTTTCTCATGTGCATTTCCTTGGTCTGCCAGCGGATGATGATGACGCTCTTTGGCAGCCCTCTCAATGCAATGCCTGGTAGGAGTGTGTTTTTTCTGCAACGGGGACTGGATCAAAGTAATAGAAGTTCCTGCCTGGAGGCTAAGAGTCCTGTAATTCAAACTTTCTCAGAGACAGTTCTCTAGCCTTTTCTGGCAGCCTCCTCTCTTTTCCCAGGTAGGAAATAATTCCATTCCTTTCTGTGTCCTCAACAACCAGTCCAGGTCAGTAGGGATGGAGGGTTGGATCTCTTTAGTCTCTTGCTGGCTCCCAAGGCAAACAATAGTGCAGCCACTCGTGGCCTGGAAGGGCCTGTGGGACACAGCAGACCAAATTTGTGGGTCAAAAGTTGAGTCAGCCTTTGGTTGTGTCCCTCTCTCTTTCCCCTTTCCTGGTGAGGTGCTTCCACAGCAATCAGTCCTAGCTAGAAGAGAGGGAGGTTGAGAGGGTTGGAGTGCGGGCTCCCAGGGCCAACAACAGCACAGTCCCACCTGGCCTGGAAGGGCTGGTAGGACACAGCAGACCAAATTTTTGAGTCAGAAGCTGAGTCAGCCCTAAGGTGTGTCCCTCTCTCTCCCCTTTCATGAGGCGATAGATCCCTGGAGTCCCGTTTGTCTGTAGCCAGTTCTGAGGTCTGAGAATTCTAAAGTGTCTTTACTATGTGGGAGGGCGCTGGCAGTAGCAACTGCTGGTTTCAGCTTACAGTTTTGCTTTCGTGATTCCCCTCCTTTGTCCCTCTCTCTTGTGGGCATTGTCCAGCCTTCACCTGGTATCCTAAACCCTAGAAGATCTTTTTCCAGGCCGTTTGTCTGTCCTCTAGCTATTTTTCTGGAAGAGTCCTGTGTCTTTCTAGTCTGCCGTCTTCCTGGAAGTCCTGTTTTCCATAGTTTTGAGGAAAGTTACTGTCTTTAAGATTCCTCTGCTGCCTTTGCCCCAGGGAATTTGGAACATTTGCTGCCTTCAGAGCTGTCTCCAGGGATCTGAAGTAGTTGATCTTCAAAGGTAAGGTCTGGGATCAGACCACACATCCCTGGAGTTTGGAGAACTATTTTTTTTTTGTCCCACTCTGGCACCACCAAGTGTGTCAGGAGCCAGACCTCCATTCCCCACTGCTGCCTGCCACAAGATTGGGGGAAAGGGGGTGCTAACTGCTTCAGGAAGGGTACAATTCACCGGTCTTCATCCAATTTACAGCCTCTTCCTTCTGCTCCTCCTTGGATACTGCACAGTGTTCCCCTAGACTCTGGAGTTTCAAAGTGGTAGATTCAGAAAGTTCTTGCCAGTTCAGTAGTTATTTTGGTGGAGGGACTGATTCCTGGAGCTTCCTACTCCACCATGTTCCCACAATCCTCTCTGCTTTCTTAAAAAATTAATTCTTTTGTTTTAATATTTTAAAAAATATGTGCTTATTGTATAGGTATTTCCACTCCTAAACCTATAGTGCATCTTTATTGAGACTTTGAGGGGAGGGAGTATGAGTAAAAGAACGAAAAAACTTTACTTTTATACACAAATGATATATTAAACACAATACTATGTAGCTTGTTTTTTTTACCTTTCACTTTTTTTTTACTATGTCTGTACATAAAGGTCTACCTCATTCCCTCTTAAAGGACATTTTGGTTGTTACCACTGTTCTAGAAGAGGCTACAATGACTATTCTTGCATACACATCTTTTAGAAACTTTTTACTTGATATAATTTCAAATAAAGTTAGAGAAGATATTAACAGGACTCTCATATACTTTTTATCCAGATTCACCAGTTGTTTACCTTTTTCCACATTGGTTTTATCATTTTTTGTATATATACACACACACTTTGTTATCTCTTTGAATAACTTGAGCATAAGTTAGAGGCATTGCACCCTTTTGTGAGTATTTCCTTTAGAATAAGGCCTTTCTTTTACATAGCCACAGTACAATTATCAAAAGCAGTTATTCTAATATTGATACAATTCTATATCTAATCCATAGTCCATATTCGGATTTCATCACTTGTCCCAGTAGTATCCTTTATAGCCGCACCCCCCCCCCACACACACACCAGCTCTGAATCAGGGTTAACTCATGCATTGCTTTTAGTTGTTATTTCTGTTTAGTCTCCCGCAGCCTGAAATAGTCCCTTGGCCTTTCTGTTTGTTTGCTTTTCTGGACCTTGACATTAGTGAAAAGTACATGCCATTTATTTTGTAGAATGTCTTTAAATTTGTGTTTGGTGTTTCCTCATGATTAGATTCAAATTTCACATTTTTTGAGAGAAATATTACAAAGTGATGTGTCCTTAGTGCATGATATCAGGAAGTATTTGATTAAGGTGGTATCTCCAGGTTACCATAGTAAAATTACTATATTCCTTTAGTAATTAGTAGCGAAGTTTGTGGGGAGAAGCTTTGAGATTAATATAAATATCCCATTCCTCATTAAAAGTTCACTCGTTTTAACATCCATGGATTTTTATCAACCACATCATTTCTTCTGTATTTATTGTTTGCTTTCCAATGTAAGGAAAAGCTTTACCCTCTCTCCCGTTTTTTAATTATATCAGTATGAACCCATGGGTTCCTGTTTTATCCAGTAAGTTATAATCCAGTTCTATCAATTTCTTTTGATGCTGTAACTGTCTCAGATCTGGCCACTGGGACTCCTTGCAAGGTCATTTCTATGTGCTTTTATATCTCCATTTTTTAATATACGTTTTTATATTTTATGTCTTCCTTTAAACAATTTTCTTAAAGTGGACTTGCTGGATAAAAAAGTATGCACAATCAAAATACTTTGTGAGCTAAACAAATCTCACCTGTGGGCCAGTTAAACAAAAATAGTGTTCATTTAAACTTTTGATATATATTTCTTCAGCTGCTTTTTAAAAAGCATATGGGAAGTTCATCATTATTAGCTCTCAGCTACAAGAAACATCTACAAGAAAGGGAGATGAAGATAAAAAAGTTTATCTTTCTTTCAGCACCCTTTAGGACTAGTAGTTCACAGCTATCTGAATGGTAGAACCAGACTTATAGCGTATGTTTTTTTAAAGAATAGATGATGAACAGAATATATAGTTTAGATTAAGTAATAAAAACCTATTTGAGAAAGTTATGGATTAACATCCGTGGTGAAGGGCATTTCCCTTCTACCATCAGACATTTTTACATGTTTCTCTGTTATACTCCTGCCACGGTGATTAAGATGCCTAGATCAAGTCAGTTTCTTCTCTTTTTCTCGGTTTCCTCATGTATAAAATTAAGATGTTGCACTAGATCATTGGTATTGTAATCTTTTGATTACAACCCACAGTAAGAAACACATTTTACAGTGACCCAACATACACATATGTATGTATGTAATAAATACATGTAGTGAAATTAAAAATTTTTTAAAACAATATAACCTTACTGTGTGCGGTGTACTCTATTTTCTTCTCTATTCTGTTACTTTAAAATGCTGGTGGTACCTTTGAAATTGATTTTAAATCAAAAGCCATGTAGTAGATTATTTCTAAAAGCTTGTCAGCTCTGAAATTACACATGTGTGTTCTATGAAATTATTTTTAAATGACAGAGTGAAAAATACTAATTTGGAGCAAGGTCTGTCAGGGGAGTAATCACAAAAAGAACAAGCTCTTCTTATATAGATAGCTGAGGCCAATTCAGCAAGCACTAATCCAGTAAAAACCCAATCCAAAATCCTTAGTCTGTCCCTCTCATTATAATCATTGCCAGTGTAAACCAGCTTTGCTATTTTTTCACCTTTAAATTGACCCTCTGTACCATTTTTCCCCCATAGCAATATACTAATTACTAACCATGGTACATTTGTTTCTGACCATGACTGACTTGTTAATGGAGAAAACTGATGAAAAAAAATCTTATTGTTGGATTTTAGTTTGGTTGAAAATAAGGATAGATGGACAATATTTATTTTGACATTTATAAGGTAACATTATCTTTGCAGCCATATACTGTTGTTGCAGTAGTATTTTCCCTGACTGAAATGAATAAATTCGAAACAAAAACTCATCCTCTAGACATGTTGCAAAAGAACTTAAGCTCATGAGAGCAAGAGCCATAGTTCACTCTTGCCTAGGCATGCTTCTTGCATCTTTAATGCCTCAACAAGAACTTTGCCGAAGAGAATGTAGTTTTCTTTGTCACTCTCTTTAGTTTTTAGGAAAAAAGATCAATGTAGCATCAATCAAATTGATAAACACAGTATTAAAACAGAAATTGGGAATGTGCTGTACCCTTCCTTAACATGCTATCCTTTTTCCCTTGAGTTTGCACTACAGTGTTATAGACCAAGCGAAATGGGAGATTTGAGACTGTTTGTGTTGGGGTGATGTTTTGCTCTTGATAAAGAACATTTGAAGATGCAAAAGTAATTACTCTTTTCTGAGCAGATTTTTTTCAGGTTTGTATGATTTGCGCTGAGACAATTGAAATGTAAACTGCAGGGGAAATTGTACTGCTTTTGCAATATTGTAGCTAACCTCCTAAGCATTGTCTGTTCTTTTTTGTTTGTCCATCATTACTTTTCAACTCTTCACATTTTTAGATCTAGGCCTTCTTACCTTACAAAAAAACCTGTTTGGTTCTATTTAGTTGATGTATCTTCTGCATTAATTATTTGCCGTGAAAGGTAAAATGAAAACAAAATATCCATAACTATCGTTTCCTTATAGAAATTCTAATGCAATTCACGTAGAATTTTATTCCTAAATTGATATACGTTTCCCTAGTAATTTTCCTCTTTTGATTATGTCAGTAGCCTTCAAGTAAATATAAAAATACAAATATTTAGTGTTTGCAAATGCTTATCTTTATGAAATCCCCACATAAAAAGTAAGATTATGGCTTTTATTTTTATTTGATCACACTACAGCTTTCTAAAAAATGGCAGTTTAGTTTAAAAAAAGTAACAGAGTACAATAAGCCTTTTCCTTTTAAATGAAAGAATCAGGATATCTATGAAAGGTGAGTTCCAGAGATATGATGATTGAAATATATTTCCTTTTCCTTTTTCCAATTAGAATAAATGGATAGCACCATCCTATTGTAAGATCTAGGCCCAGTTAATTGCTTAAATTAAGGGGTAATGAGAGTTGTATCTACTTAGGACATTATCGCTGATAATGATAGTGCTAACACAGCCTTAAAAGGAGGAATTTGCCTGCATTGAATGTCATTAAATATTTGAAAATAATTTTTAAATGGCTAACTTCATTTTCTTCCCTTTCAAAATATACTTACATATACTTGCAAGAGAAATAAGCATATTCCCAAATGAAAAATATTTTAAATGGATTAATATATCAAATTTCACCTGATTTAAACAAAATTTAGACAAAACTAGATTAGGTTATTTAATTTGGAATGAGGGAGTTGGTCCTAAAAAGGACTTTTTAATAGCTTCCTAATAATTGTTGAAAGGAAGCTATAAATATTTTTAATACCTTGACTTAGTAGCCTGTGTCCATTTGAGAATTAGGAATAAGCCTGATTCTCGGGCTCTCAAGCTCTTAGGAGTTGCAATCACTAAAAGATAAAGAAAATAAACATAGCTCAGCCTCACAGATTTAAAGCACAGAATTTTGAATTAAGGTCAGATTATCTGGTTTAAAGAGCAGGATCTTAAATTGCCTGGGAATCACAGTTGTTTTTGATAACACTTTATTTTCAATAAGCTAGTATCAGCCTAATATGATTTTACATTATCTCCCTTCTTGACAACAACCCTAGAGTGTAGGTATTATCATTTTTACTAATGAGGAGACTTAATTTACCCAAAGTCACATAGCTTGTAAATAGCATAGGCAGGATTCAAACAGTTCTATCTGATTCTCATTTGTGTTATACCATTGTACTTTCCTTATTTACTTTTTACATCCATTTCGCATGTATCTGATGAATCATTTCTTAATTGATATGCATAATTAATGTAATGTACAAAAATACTTAAGTCTCTGGTTAAATCAAGGGTCTTCACTATCCGCTTGCAGGAACACAGATGTGTTGTATTTGAGGGTTTTTATTTTTGTTTTTAAATTTGAAATTACATGCCTTTAGATGAGGCACATACTTGCCAATTAGCCTCAATAAACAATGCTCCCTATTCTTAGGCCAGCTGGTGTCACACATTTATAATACCTGCTCGGTCCCTGAAAATTATTTTAGTTTGTAAAACCAGATTTGGTTTATTAGTATACTTCCCATTTATTTAGGTGTAATTCCCATTTGTTTACACCGGAGAAATTATTTGTCATTGCCACAGACTAAAGCTAGCAAATTTTATAATTTTGTGCAAGGAGGCTAAAGAGGAATAATAATGATCCTGGTTAACTTGAGAGTTACTGTGTGCCAGGCAGTGTTCTAAGACTTCAGCATGTATTAGCTAATATAATCCACACAATAACTTTATAAGGTAGATGCTATTATTTTTCTCATTTTTAGAGAAGGAGAAATTGAAGCAAGAGAAGTTAAATAGCTTGTCCAGAGTCATAGAGCTGTTGAGAGAGGTAGAGCCAAGATTTGAACTTAGGGAGTCAGATTCCATATTCTTTGTGATCGTTAAGTTCTTATGTCAACTTGGCTAGGTTTTGGTGTCCAGTTGTTTGGTCAAGCAAGCACTGACCTGATGGTTGCTGTGAAGATATTTTGTGGAATTAAATCATCAATAAGTTGATTGCATCTATAGCTAATTACATCTACAATCAACTAAGGAGATTGCCTCCCACAATGAGACATGTCATCCATTTAGTTGGAGGCCTTAAAGAGGGATCTGATGATTTCAGCAGTCAGAAGGAAGAATTTCCATCTCTACTTCAGCCAGCTAGCTTCTTCTGGGGAAGTCATCATAAACCTTCATCGGAATTCCCAGCTTGTGGCTTGCCCTACCAAATTTGGTCTTGCCTATCTCCACAGACGTGTAAGCCAATTCCTATAATAAATATCATAACATTTACTATATATTTATCCTGTCAGTTCTGTTTCCGTGTAGAACCCTGTGCACATGCTTTTTTCACCAGAGGGAAAATCTCATATCCATAACTTTTTTCCTTATAGTATGGTATAGCTTTTCCATAACTGTCATAGTGCTCTTCAAAAAAAATACTCTTTCTGGGGAACAGATGTAGCTCAAGTGGTTAAGTGCCTGCTTCCCATGTACAAGGTCCCAGGTTCGATATCCAGTACCTCCTAAAAACAAACAAACGGAAAAAAAACAACTCTCATTGGGGAACAGATGTAGCTCAGTGGTTAAGTACTGGCTTCCCATGTGAGGTCCTGGGTTCCATCTCTGGTACCTCCTAAAAGAAAAAAGAAAAAAAGCAAACTCTTTCTATTAGGCAGAGGCTTTGGGGGGATTATGAATTATATAAATACCATGTATTTTTATGCTACTTTGGGTTTGTTGGATAAAAATTAATCACTTAGGCCTGATCCTTGGATCTTGTGGAAATCGTGGTCATCTGTCCATTCATCAGTTGATGGACACTTAAATTGCTTCCACTTTTTGGCTATTGTGAATAATGCTGCAGTAAACATTGGTGTAAAAATATTGGTTTGAGTCCCTGTACTCAGTTCTTTTGGGTATATACCTAGGAATGGAATTGTTGGATCATATAGTAATTCTTTAACTTTCTGAGGAAGAAAATTGCTTCCTACAGTGGCTGCTGCACCATTTTCCATTCCTACCAGCAAAATAAAAGGGTTCCTATTTCTCTACATCTTTGTCAACACTTGCTATTTTCAGTTTTTGTTTTTGTTTTGTTTTTAAATAGCCATCTTGATAGGTATGAAGTGGTATCTTGTAATTTTAATTTGTTTATTTCTCTAATGCCTGATGATGTTGAGTATCTTTTCTGTGCTTATTGGCCTTTTGAATATCTTCTTTGGAGAAATGTCTATTCAAATCTTAGGCCCATTTTAAAATCGGGTTGTTTGTCTTTTGTTGTTGAATTGTATGAGCTCTTTATGTATTCTGGATATTAAACCCTTTCAGGTTTATGGTTTCCAAATATTTTCTCTCATTCTGCAGGTTGTCTTTTCACTTTTTCGATGCACAAAGTTTTAAATTTTGATTAACTCCATTTTATGTTTTTTTTCTTTCATTGCTTGTGCTTTTGGTGTAAAATCTGAAACTCCCTTGCCTACTACAGGGTCATGAAGATATATCCCTGTGTTTTCTTGTAAGAGTTTTATAATATTGGCACCTTATATTTTAAAATCCATTATCAATTTTGAATTGATTTTTGTGCATGTTGAGATGTAGAGGTCCACATTCATTCTTTTGCATTTGGATTTCCAGTTGTCCCAGTACCATTTGTTGAAGAGACTATTTATAGAGGGGGAAGGGCAGGGCGGGAAGGACTTGAATTAGACATTTCTCCAAAGAAGATACACAAATGGCCAATACGCTCATCATCAACATTCTTAGTCATTAGGAAAGTACAAATCAAAACCACAATGAGATATGAGATATCACTTAACACCCACTAGTATGGCTTTTTTTTTTTTTTTTTTTT
>JAQZBX010096684.1:0-11771 GCA_029593785.1 Cabassous unicinctus
TATTATATAGTTTTTGATACTTTAATACTAAGCTACTATCATCAAACACTACTTTTCAGTCAACTTGGTAAGTTTTCTGCCTGGATATACCTTTTACATTTTAGCATTTTATAAGATTTTGCTTTGATACTCTTTCAATATTCATCATCTCTCATTCAAGTAATTAGTAAATATTTCTTGACATTACACTATTTTAGTTACTTGGTTATGATAGATAAAAATGTACCTTTGTTTTCAAGAGGTCAAAGTCTAGTGAAGGAGGCAAACTATAAAAATATAATATTTGTGTTAAGTGCTGTCTTTAAGCATGAATATGGAGGTCTTTATTCTGCCTGTATTCCCATGAATTCCTACAAGAGTGGCATATGAGCCTAAGTTTGGCAAGCTGAGTAAGTGATGGCCAACTGAAATAGAACCAGGGGGATTGGACCGAAAAGGAAATATCTATGCAAAGGCCAAGTGTATATGAAAAAAATAACAGGAAATATCTTGTAAGTCCAGGTGGGTTAATATGATTACAGCACTGGACACAGTTAAGAGACATGTAAAAGAGAAGGATAAAGAGCTAGGAGAAGGACGGGATATGACAATCTTTTATGCTAACCTAAAAAGTCAGATTTTATCCCAGCAGTGATGGGTAACCATCAGATTATTATGTTGGAGGGGACATTTTTATAGCATTGAATTGCAGTGGGATGAAACTAGATTTAGAAGTCCAATTTAAGCTGTTGAACATCTTAGCCCAAGCTAAAGGATAACAGTGCCAGTAGGTGTAGAGTGAAGGTAACAGATTTAAGAAGTGAATTTTCTATAATTAACAACTGACTGGATGTGTTTCATGAGAGAATATTCTAGAATAGCTTCCAGATAGCCTTTTGCAAGTGATAAGGAAATGTTGCTGTTCACTGGCAAATTAAATAGAAAACCCAGAGCTTGTGGCAATGTGTGTGTGTGTGTGTATGCATTTCTGCTATTTTTATTTCCATTGGGAAGGGAAAGAAAATAATTACATTTTTGAACTACCTTAATGTTTGATGGATATTAATGCAGACATGCTCAGTAAATTTGGGGACTTAAGAGCCTGATGTCTTTTGGGCTGCAGGTGTAGATTAGAAACCATCTGCTTCACGGTATGAGAGGAAGCCTTGAGATTTGATTTCTTTACCACAAAGAGAGTATGGAAAGAAATTAGAGAATGGGGCCTACTGGAATATCAGGAAAACCATTAATGTTACAGAGGATTAAGACACTAGAAACTTAGGAAAGAAGTTCTGTGAATCTACAGTATAAGTGAGTGCAGAGCAAGGCATTGTTAGCATTCTCACGTGTGGGCATATGCCTGGAATGTGTGTATCAAACTTAATAATTAGGTATCTGGCCATTAGCTGGCTAGTGCTTATTTGGTTATTAAGTGAGAGCATCAGATTCAAGTTTGCTGAGGGTTAAGCAGTGAATGGAGTGTAGGAAGTAGAGATGGCATGTTTTGAGAGAATAGAAGTAAAACTGCCATGTAAATGTCTAAATGTATATTAGCTTTGCTGAATTCTATTCCACAGGGTTTCTAACATTTCTGCCCTTCCAATAGCAATTTTTGGAAAAACTTGTTTCTGTAGACTCCATAAACCGATTCTATTGTCAAGCTTTTCTTTAATACTATTTATGTTTTTAATCTGATATGAGAAAGATTTCTCAATGTATTTTTTATTTGCTCAAATGTCTTATATTATGATTGAATTTTAATGTCTCTTCATATCCTTAGGGACTATTTGGGCTCTTTTATTTAGATTTTTCTGTTAATTTCTTTGCCCCATTTTTGTTTGTGTTTTGGCATTTTAAGAGTAAAATGTCTGTCCCTTGACTCTGTGACATAAATTGGAAATATAATCTCCTGTTTTATTTTTCCAGGCATAACAATGTTTTATTAATCTCCTAATTATGCTTTAATAAATTAATATACACCTGTGAATTCATACCTTCTCCACAAACTGAGAGCTATTGCATTACAAATATCTTACATCTATCCCACTCCTCTATCCCTTCCAAACGGTAGACCTGATTTTTGCGTTTATCATTTTCTTTTGTTAAAAAAATTTTATTTCACACATTTTGGGGCCTGAAAACACACTTTTAAGTTTCATTTGGTCTTTAAAATGTAATTTCTTCTGGGGCTTGTGTTTTTCTTAAAAACCAATTTTGTTGAGATATATTCATATACTATACAATCCATCCAAAGTGTACAATCAAATGGCTTTTAGTATAATCACAGAGATGTGCATTCATTACCACAATCAATTTTATAACATGTTCATTACTCCAAAAAGAAAAACTCCACATCCCTTAGCTGTCGCCTCTCAATCCCTCTAACCTTCCCCAGCCCTACATAGCCACTAATTCATTTCTGCCTCTATAGATTGTTTATATTTACATTTTATATAATTAGAGAAGTTGTAGGTTTACATGAAGAGTAATCATGACAGAAGTCATGTTAAAAATAACATTTTCCCGTTACCCTCCTATTGTTGACACTTTGCATTATGGTGGTGACTTTGTTACAATTGATGAAAGAATACTGAAACTGCATGCTTAACTATAGTCTGCATTTTACATTTTTTCTCTTATACCACCATATTATTAATACCTTGTAATAATGTTGTACATTTGTTATAATTCATGAAAGAATATTCTTATACTTGTACAATTAACTCCAGTCCACCATTCACAACAGATTCACTGTGTTATAAAGTCCCTTGTTTTATCTTCTAACTTTCATTCTAACAACATACATGACCCCCAATTTCCCGTTTCAACCTCATTTATATACATAGTTCAGCAATGTTAATTACACTGACAATAGTGTGCTACCATCACAACCATCCATTTCCAAACTTTTATAATCAACCTAAATAGAAATTCTATACAAATTAATCATCAACTCCCCATTCTCTCCTTCCCCCATTCTATCCCCTGGTAACCTATATACTAGATTCTATCTCTCTGAGTTTGCTCATTATAAATAGTTCATATCAGAGAGGACATACAATATTTGACCTTTTTTGCCCGGCTTATTTTACTCAGCATTATATACTCAACTTTCTTCCATTTTGTTGCATGCATCAGTACTTCTTTCTATAGCCAAATCATATTCTATCATATGTATATAACACATTTTCTTTATCCATTCATCTATTAATGGGCACTTCAGTTGCTTCTATCATTTTACAACTGTAAATTATGCTGCTATGGACATAGATGTGCAAATATCTGTTCAAGTCCCTGCTTTCAATTCTTCTGGGTATACACCTAGGAGCAGGATTGCTGGGTCATATGGTAATTCTAGAATTAGTTACTTGAGGAACTACCAAACTGCCTTCTACTGTGGTTGCATCCTTTTATTCCCACCAGCAAGGAATGCGTGTTCTTATTTCTCTACATCTTCTCCAACACTTATAATTTTTTAAACAAATCCGTTTTATTTATACATATTAATAAAGCATAAATTCATCCAAAGTATACAATCATTGGATTTGGTAGAATCACATAGTTGTGCATTCATCACTTAAATCATTTGTAGGCATGTTCATTATTCCAATAATAATAATAATAATAATAACAAACAAAATTCATCACCTCTCAATCTCTCTATGCTTCCCCTGATGTACTTAGCTGCTATTCTGTTTTCTTCTCTCTAGTATATTTGTATTTATATTTTGTAAAAACGGTATTATATATGCAAATCACCCATCTTGAGTTTTACATGAGGCTTCACTATGTTATACACTCCCATGTTACATTTTACCTTTCCTTCTAGATATACATGACCTTAGACTTACCCTTTCAACCACTGTCATACCCATATAATAGCTCTGCTAATTACAAACACTATGATATCCTTTCACCATTTCTATTCATTTCCAAAGATTTACAAACAACCGATTTACCAGTTCTGCACAGATTAACCCTCACCTTTCCATTCTCTACCCTCATTCTATTTTCTGGTGGCCTATATTCTAATTATTAACTCCATGAGTTTACACAATATATTTAGTTCATAAGAGAACTAAATCAATCATACAGTATTTGTCCTTTTGTGTCTGGCTTGCTTTCATCAACATAATGTCCCCCAGGTTCATCAATATTGTCATATGCTTTACGACTTCATTTGTTCTGCATAATTTTCCACCATGTGTATAGACCACAATTAGTTTATCCCATGCATTTGTTGATGGACACCTGGGTTTTTCCACCTTTGGGCAATCATGAGTAACACCTCTATGAACACCGGTGGACAGATGTCTGTTTGTGTTTCTACTCTCAGTTCTTCTGGGTATATATCTAGTAATGGCAAATCTATATTCATCTTCCTTAGAAACAGCCAAACAGTCTCCACAGTGACTGCACCACTCTATATTCCCACCAACAGTGAATAAGCATTCCTATCTCTCCACATACTCTCCAACATGTACAGTTTTCTGACTTTTTGATAGTGGCCAGTCTAATAGGTGTGAAATGATATCTCATTGTAGTTTTGATTTCCATTTCCCTAATCACTAGGGATGTTGAGCATTTTTTCATCTATTTCTTTGCCATTTGTATTTCTTTTTGGACAATTGTTTTTTCAAGTTCTTTGCCCATTTTTTAATTGGGCAGTTTGTCTTTTTACTGTTGAGTTGTACCATCTCTTTATATATTATGGATATAAGCACTCATTGGATATGTGTTTGCCAAAATATTTTCTATTATTGAGTTAGCTACTGTTTCACCCTTTTGACAAAGTCCTTTGAAGTGCAAAAGTGTTTGATTTTGAGGAGGTCCAATTCATTTATCTGTTCTTTTGTTGCTCGTGCTTTGGGTTTAAGGTTTAAGAAATTCTCACCTACCACAAGATCTTGAAGATGTCCTACACTTTCTTCTAGGAGTTTTATGGATTTCACTATTATATTTAAGTCCTTGATCCATTTTGAGTTAATTTTTGTATAAGGTGTGAAATAGGGGTCCTTTTTCTTTCTTTTGGATACAGCGTCGGGTTCTCCCCGCACCATTTGTTGAATAAACTGTTCTGACCCATCTGGGAGGGCTTGAGAGACTTGTCAAAAATCACTTGACTGTAGATTTAAGGGTCTATTTCTAAGTTTTTGATTTGGTTCCATTGGTTAATCTGTCTATCTTTATGCCAGTGCCTTGCTGTTTTAACCACTATAGCTAAGTAATATGCTTTAAAGTCAGGAAGTGAGAGTCCTCCAGCTTCATTCTTTTTAAAGAAATTTTTGGCTCTTCAGGGCCCCTTACCCTTCCAAATAAATGTGATAGTTGAATTTTCCATTTTTCAAAAAAGGCTGCTGGATTTTTATTGGGGTTGCATTGAATCTGTAAATCAGTTTAGGTAGAATTGACATCTTAACTATTTAGTCTTACAATCCGTAAACATGGAATGCTCCTCCTTTTGTTTGAGTCTTCTTTGGTTTCTTTATAAATGTTTTGCAGTTTTCTGAATACAGGTCCTTTATGACCTTGGTTAAGTTTATTCCTACATATTTGATTCTTATAGTCGCTATTAGAAATGGAATATTTTCTGATTTCTTCCTTAGATTTCACATCAGTAGTGTTTATAAACGCTAATGATTTTTGCTATTAAATTTGAATCCCACCACTTTGCTGAACTCATCTATTAGTTACAGTAACTTTCTTGTGGACTTTTTAGGATTTTCTAGATACTGAAATCATCATATGATGATGATCATATCATCAGTGAGTAGTGTAAATTTTACTACTTCCTTTCCTATTTGGGTGCCTTTTATTTCTTTATCTTGCCTGATTGCTACAGCTAGAACTTCTAGCACAATATTGAATAACATTGGTGACAGTGGGAATCTTTGTCTTGTTCCTGATCTCAGCAGCAAAGCTTTCAGTCTTTCGCCATTGAGTACAATGCTAGTTGTAAATTTTTCATATATGCACTTTATCATATTGAGAAAGCTTCCCTCTATTCCTATTTCTGGAGTGTTTTTATGAAGAAAGGGTGCTGTATTTTGTCAAATATTTTTTTTCTGCTACAATAGAGAGGTTCATGTGGTTTTTCTTCTTCAATTATCAATGTGGTTTATTACATTAATTGATTTTCTTGTATTGAACCATCGTTACACAGCTGGGATAATATCTACTTTCTCGTGATATATAATTCTTTTAATGTGGTTTTGGATTCTGTTTGCAAGTATTTTGTTGAGGATTTTTGCATCTATATTCACTAGTGATAGTTATTGTTCTGTAATTTTCTTGTTTTTTTTTGTTTTTTTTTTTTTTTTGTAGTATCTTTATCTGGTTCACTTCCCGTGGAGGTTTGGTAACTCACATTTGTTGTTTCAGATTCTTCTCTCTCTGTCCCTCATCCTCATGGGAGTTGTGTAGAACTGCTGACCCACAAAGCAGGTCCCTCAGACAGCTTTTGGTCCTTTCACCACTGTTTTTGTGAGAGATTGGAGCCTTGCCTGCCCACTCCAATGCCATCAGCCCAGAACTAACATTTTTGTTTTTTAATTGTGCCATACTAGAAGGTTTGAAATGATATCTCTTTATGGTTTTGAGTTGCCATTTCCCTAATAGATAGTGATGTTGAGCATCTTTTCATGTGCATTTTAGCCATTTGTTTATCTTCTTTGGAGAAATGTCTATTCAAGTCTTCTTTTTTATATTTTTTAATTGGATCATTTTTCTTTTTTGAATTTCTGATTTCTTTATATATTCTGGATATTAAACTCTATCAGATATGTGGTTTCCAAATATTTTATACTATTAAGTAGGTTGTTTCTTGACTGTTATGACAAAGTCCTTTGTTGTGCAAATGTTTCTAATTTTGAGAAGGCCCCATTTATCTATTTTTTCTTTTGTTGTTTGTGCTTTGCTTACCACAAGATCCTGAGGATGCTTCCCTGCATTTTTGTCTAGGATTTTTGTAGTCCTGGCTCTTACATTCAGGTCTGTTATCCATTTTGAGTTAATTTTTGTATATATGGTGTGAGATAGGGATTCTTTTTCTTTTTTTTTTTTTTGCATATGGATTTCAATATCCAATTCTCTCCATACCATTTGTTGAGGAGGTTTTTTTTTCCCAATTGTGTTGGCTTGGCACCCTTGTCAAACCTCAGCTGGCCATAGCTGTGAAAGTCTATTTCTGAATTCTTAATTCAATTCCATTGGTTAATATTTCTATCCTTGTGTCAGTACCATGCTGGTTTGAACACTGTAGCTTGGTAATATGCTTTAAAAACATATAGTGTGAATCTTCCAACTTGGTTTTTATTTTTCAAGATTTTTTTTCTATTTAGAGACACTTACCCTTCCAAATAAATTTGATAATTGGCTTTTTCCATTTCTGCAACATAGGTTGTTGGACTTTTGATTGGGATTGCATTGAATCTGTAAATCATTCTGGATAGACTTGACAACTTAATGATATTTAGATTTCCAATCCATGGAAACAAAATGTCCTTCTATTTATTTAGGTCTTCTTTGATTTCTTTTAGCAGTGTTTTGTAGTTCTTTACATCCTCAGTTAAATTTATTCCTAGATATTTGATTCCTTAAGTTTCTTTTGTAAATGGAATTTTGTTTCTTGATTTCCCCCTCAGAATTATGATTACTAGTGTATAAAACACTGTGATTTTTGTGGGTTGATTTAATACCCTGCTACTTTGCTGAATTCATTTATTAATTCTAGTGGCTTTGTTGATGATATTTGGGACTTTCTATGTATATAAGATCATGTTATTTAGAAGTAATGAAAGTTTTACTTCTTTTCTTCCAATTTGGATGCCTTTTATATCTTTTTCTTGTCCAATTGCTCAGGCTAGATCTTTCATTACTATGTTAAATAATAGTGGTTACAGTGAGCATCCTTGTCTTGTTCCAGATCTACAGTATAAGCTTTCAGTCTTTCACAATTAATTATGATGTTAACTTTGGATTTTTCATATATGCCCTTTATCATGTTGAGGACGTTTCTTTCTATTCCTATCTTTCAGAATATTTTTATCAGGAAAGGATGCTGAATTTTGTCAAAAGTCTTTTCTGCATCTAGGTGGCCATATGTATTTTTAATCCTTTCATTTTGTTGATGTGATGGATTATAGTAATTGATTTTCTTAGGTTGAACCACTCTTGCATGCCTGGGGTAAAACCCACTTGATTATGGTGTATAATTCTTTTGATGTTCTGTTGGATTCAAACTGTAAGTTTTTTGTCGAAGATTTTTGTATCTATGTTCATAAGAGAATTGACCTGTAATTTTCTTTTCTTGTTGTATCTTCATATGGCTTTGATATTAGGATACTGTTGGCCTCCAGTTGGGTAATACTCCCTCCTCTTCAATTTTTTGGAAGAGTGAGCAGGATTATATTAATCCTTCTTGAAATGATTGGTAGAATTCACCTGTGAAGCCATCTGATCTGGTCCTTTCCTTTGTTGGGAAGAACTTGATGATTGATTCAATCTCTTTACTTGTAATTGACATGTTGAGATCTTCTATTTCTTCTAGAATCAGTGTAGGTTGTTCATGTGTTTCTAGGAATTTGTCCAATTCGTTTAGGGTGTCCATTTTGTTAGCATACAGTTGTTCATGGTATCCTCTTTTGAGCCTTTTCATTTTATGGAGTCAGGAGTAATGTTCCCCTTCTCATTTCTGATTGTTTTTATTTGTATCTTGCCCTTTTTTCTTTGTCAGTCTCTCTAAAGCTTTGTCAATTTTGTTGTTCTTTTCAAAGAACCAAGTTTTGGTTTTGTTAATTTTCTCTAGTTTTTTTATTATTATAATTCTCAAATTGTTTTATTTGTGCTCTAATCTTTGTTATTTCTTTTCTTCTGCTTACTTTGGAATTAGATTGCTGTAACTTTTCTAGTTAAGTCTTTGATTTTACCTCTTCTTTTTTAATGAAAGAATTCAGACCTTTAATTTTCTCTCTGAACAGATCCCTCACTGCATCCCATATACTTTGATAAGTTGTCTTCCTATATTCATTCATCTCAAGCCAATTACTGATTTCCCTTGTAATTTCTTCTTTGACCCACTGATTGTTTAAAAGAGTGTTATTTCATGTCCACATATCTGTGGATTTTCAAGTTCTCTGCCTGTTGAATTCCAGCTTCATTCCATTATGGTCAGATAAGATGTTTTGCATGACTTCAATCTTTCTAAATTCATTGAGACTTTTTTGTGACCCATCATGTGGTCTATCCTGGAGAATGATCCATATCCACATCAGAAGAATGTATGTCTTTCTGTTTTCTGGTACAGTGTTCCATATATGTCTGTTAGGTCTAGGTCATTTATTATATTATTCAAGTTCTCTGTTTTGTTATCTTTTATTATATGTTGTATCTGTTGATACGAGTGGTGTATTGAAGTCTCCAACTATTGGTGGAGGTGTTTATATCTTCCTTCAGTTTTGCCAGTGTATGACTCATGTATTTTGGGGCACCGTGGTTAAGTGCATAAATATTTATAATTGTTATTTCTTTGTGGATTTCTCCTTTGGTTTATATATTGTGTCCTTCTTTGTCTCTTATAACAGCTTTTCACTTAAAGTCTATTTTGTTCAGTACTAGCATAGCTAACCTGCTTTGTTTGGTTATGATTTATATGGAATATATTTTTCCATCATTTTACTTTCAATCTGTTTGTCTTTGGGTCTAGAATGTGTTTCTTGTAAACAACATAGAGTTGTTTTACCCATTCTGTCATTGATGTCTTTTGATTGCTGAGTTTAATCCATTAACATTATGCGTTATTACTGAAAAGGCAGTACTTACTTCAGACATTTTGCCTATTTATTTTTATATATCATACCTTATTTTTGACCTTCTTTTACTTTGTTACAAACTCTTTTTCTGTATTGTTGACCTTTTGTGATGTATCTGACTAATACCTTTCTCATTTTTGTTTCTTGGTATTTTTAAAATAATTTCTTTGTGGTTAGCCTGGGGTTATTACACAGCCTACATCTAGGATCTACCAATGTGAAGAGATACCACCTTAACTTCAACAGCATACATGTTCTCTGCTCCCATATTTCTGTGTTTCCCCTCTTCATGTTGCTTTTGTCCCACTTTACAACTTTATATTTTGCACATTTGTTATCTGGAAATACACCATTTTCATGCTCAGATAAATTCTGATTCTTATATGAGTTAAAAAGTAAAGTTGTGTATTTAGGTACAGTACTTTTGGGTATTGCGTTTACCCTTTTAGTTACCCTTACTGATGATACTCCTTCGCACTACTACAAGCCACTCTCTCCTGTCTTTTCATTTCAATCTGCAGAGTATCATTTAATAATTCTTGTAGGGAGGTCTTTTGTTGATGAACTTTCTGTTTCTGTTTATCTGGGGATTACTCTGATCTTTCCCACATTTATGAAGGACAGTTTTGTTGAATAAATATGTTTTGATTGACAGTTTTTCTCTGTCATACCACTGCCTTCTTTCTTTCATGGTTGTAATGAAAATAGGCATAGTCTAATTGAGGATCCCTTGTATCTTCTCTTGCTGCTTTCAGAATATTCGATCATTGCCACTTGATATTCTGATTAGTATATTTCTTGGAGTAGGTCTATGATGATTTATTCTGTTGCACTTATAAAACATGTATATTTATGTCTTTTATAAGAGTTGGGAAGTTTTTGGTCATCATTTCCTCAACTATTCTTCCTAACCCCTTTTCCCTTCACTTCTTCTGGGACACCCATGACATGTATGTTTGTGCACTTCATGCTATCACTCAAATCCCTGAGACACTGCTCAATTTTTTCTAATCTTTTCTCTATTTGTTCCTCTGACTTTGATTTCTATTATCTTGTCTTCTAGCTTGCTGCTTCTTTCTTCTGCCCGTTCAGATCTGTTGTATGCCTCTAGTGTATTTTTACTCTCTACTATCGTGCCTTTCATCCCCATAATTTCTATGTTTCTTTTTATACTTTCATATTTTCTTTATGCTCACACATTGTCTCTTAATATCCTTTATCTCATTATACATATTTTCCTTTATCTCCTTGAATTTATTTAGGAAATTTATTTGAATGCCTTTGATTAGTTGTTCCAACTCTGAGTCTTCTCTGAGGTTTTCATTTGTACCCTTGACTGAGCCATGTCTTCCTGTTTCTTAGCATGGCTTGTGATTTTTTGCTGATGTCTAGGCATCTGATTCTCTTGATGTGTTAACTCTGAAGGTCCGTTTCTCTCTTGTCTAGGGTCTTATTGTTGATTGTCTTTACATTAAGGCTTTACTTATTCTAGAACTTTAGAATAGCCTGTATTTCAGTGTTCAGATTTTCTCAGCTCTTATGCATTTGATTCTTGCTCTGAATATGTGGTACAATTTTATGATTGCACTTTTTCTGCAATTGTTACTCTTCCAGTTGAGAAGGTCCTTTTTTTTGTTCCTCCTCTAGTAATCCTGATTTGTTCTGTTAGTTTTTGTGTGGACTTTTCTGCCCAGCTCTTATGATTTAAAAAAAAATTCTTTCCCCACTCAGTGCCCCCTTTTCCTTATAATTTTCAATTCAGGTTACCCTGTACCCCCTCTTTTTTTTTGTCTTATTACATTTATTATTTATTGTCTGTCTCTTCCTAAACCAGAATCCAAGCTCTGCAAATGGAACATATTTGTCTGTTGTATCCCAAACATCAAGTAAAGTGACTGACACAAACTAGGTGATCAATAGATATTAAGTGAATGGAAAGATAAAAATACTGAATTTTCATGAGTTTTCCTTGAGTTTTCTCTT
>JAQZBX010096685.1:0-11773 GCA_029593785.1 Cabassous unicinctus
GCAAAACTGAGAGGAGTAATGGTGGGGGACTTCAATATATCACTCTCAGCAATAGCCAGGACATTTAGACAGAGGGTCAATAAAGTAACAGAGATCTTGAATAATACATTAAAGGTGTAGACCTAATGGACATATACAGAACATTGCACCCCAAAACAGCAAGATATACATTCTTCTCAAGTGCTCATGGGTCATTCTCCAGGATAGACACATGTTAGGTCATAGATCAAGTCTCAATGAATTTAGAAAGATTGAAATTATACAAAGCACTTTCTCTGACCACAATGGAATGAAGCTGGAAGCAATAATGGACAGAGAACTGGAAAATTCACAAATATGTGGAAGTTAAACAACAGATTCTTAAACAATCAGTGGGTTAAGGAGGAAGCTGCAAGCGAAATCAGTAAATATACCAAGGTGAATGAAAATAAGAACACAACATATCAAAACATGGGATGCAACAAAGGCAGTGCTGAGAGGGAAATTTTAGCCTAAATGCCAACATTAAAAAAAATCAAAGACCTAACTGCACATCTGGAGGAACTAGATTAGAGCAGAATTAAATGAAATTTAGAATAATAATTTTAAAAAGCAATAGAGAGAATGAGCAAAGCCAAAAGCTGGTTTTATGAGAAGACTGATAAAATTGACAAACCCTTAGCTAGACTAACAAATGGAAAAAGAGAGAAGAGGCAAATAAATAAAAGCAGAAATGAGAGAGGGGACATCACCACTCTGACCCCAAAGAAATAAAAAGGATCATAAGAGGATACTATGAAAAATTGTATGCCAAAAAGTTGGGCAACCTAGATGAAATTGATGAATTTCTAGAAATACACAAACAAGTTACACTGACAAAAGAAGAATTAGAAGACCTAACAGACCAATCACAAGTAATGAGATTGAAACAGCAAAAACCTCCCAACAAAGAAAAGCCCAGAACCAGATGCCTTCACAGGTGAATTCTACCAATCATTCTGAGAAGAACTAACACCAATGCTGCTCAAACTCTTCCAGAAAATGGAAGAGGAGGGAATGTTATTTAACTCATTCTATGAATCCAACATCACTCTCATACAAAAGCCACATAAAAATGCTACAAGTAAAGAAAATGCATTCAACAAAATTCAGCATCCTTTCTTGATAAAAACACTTCAAAAGATAAGAATAGAAGGAGAATGTCCTCAACATGATAATGGGCATACATGAAAAACCTACAGCTAACATCATACTCAATGGTGAAAGGCTAAAAGCTTTCCCTCTAAGATCTGGGAAAAAAACAAGGATGCCCACTGTCACCACTCTTATTCAACATTGTGTTAGATGTTCTTGCTAGAGCAATTAGGCAAGAAAAATAAATAAAGGCATACAAGTTGGAAAGGAAGAAGTAAAACTTTCACTATTTGCAGATGACATGATCCTGTATATAGAAAGTCCTGAAAAATCTACAACAAAGCTACTAGCACTAATAAACTAGTTCAGCAAAGTGGCAGGAATATAAGAGCAACATGTAAAAATCAGTAGTGTTTGTATACACTCAGAATGGGCAATCTGAGGAGGAAATCAAGAAAAAAATCCATTAGCAATAGCAACTAAAATAATCAAATATCTAGGAATAAATTCAACTAAGGATGTAAAGAACTTGTACACATACACAACATTGCTAAAAGAAATCAAAGAAGACCTAAATTAATGAAAGGAAATTCCATGTTTATGGAGTAGAAGACTAAATATTTTTAAGTTGTCAATTCTATGCAAATTGATTTACAGACTCAACACAATCCCAATAAAAATTTCAACAGCATTTTTTTTTTTTGCAGAAATGGAAAAACCAATTATCAAATTTATTTGGAAGGGTAAGGGATCCTGAATAACTAAAAACATCTTGAAAATGAAGAATGAAGTTGGAGTCATACTACCTGACTTTAAAGCATATTACAAAGCTACAGTGGTCAAAACTGCATGATATTGGCACAATGTTAGACATATTGAGCAATGGAACCAAACTGAGAGTTCAGAAATAGGCCTGCACATCTATGGCCAACTTATATTTGACAAGGCCTCCAAGTCCACTCAACTGGGACAGAGTAGTCTCTTCAATGAATAGTGCTTGGAGAACTTGATATCCATATCAAAAAGAATGAAAAGAGGGTCCCTATCTCATGCCCTATACAAAAATTAACTCAAGAAGGATCAAAGACCTAAATATAAGAGCCAGGACCATAAAACTCCTAGAAGATAATGTAGGGAAGCATCTATGAGAGCTTGTGCCGGGCAATGGTTTCATCAACTTTACACCCAAAGTGTGACCAATGAAAGAAAAAAATAGAAAAATGAGACCTCCTCAAAATTAAAAATGTTTGTGCTTCAAAGGAGTTTGCGGCCTACTGAATGGGAGAAAATATTTGGAAACCATATATCTGATAAGGGCCTAATATCAGCATATATAAAGAAATCCTACAATTCTCAATAAATAAAACAATAAAAAGACAACCCAATTAAAAATGGGCAAAATAATTGAACATTTTTCCAAAGAAGAAATACAAATGCCTAAAAAGCACACGAAAAGATGCTCAACATCACTAGCTAATAGGGAAATACAAATCAAAACTATGATGAGTTATTTCACACCTACTACACTGGCTGCTATTAAAACACACACACACAGAGAGAGAGAGAGAGAGAGAGAGAGAGAGAGAGAGAGAGAACTACCAGTGTTGGAGAGGATGTGGAGAAAAAGGAACACTCATTCACTCCTGGTGAGAATGTAGAATGGTGCAGCCTCTATGGAGGACATTTTGGTAGCTTTTCAAGAAGGTAAGTATAGAATTGCTATATGATCCAGAAATCCCACTACTAGGTATATACCCAAAAGAATTGAAATATATATGCACCCCAGTGTTCAAAGCAGCACTATTCACAATTGCCAAAAGATGGAAGCAACTCAAGTGTCCAACAAACAAAATGTGGTATATGCATACAATGGAATATTATTCATTTGTAAGAAGGAATGAAATACTGACACATGAGACAGCATGGATGAACCTCAAGCACCTTATGTTGACTGAAATAAGCCAGACACAAAAGGACAACTATTGCATGATCTCACTGATATGAACCAAGTATAGTGAGCAGACACATGGAGGTAGAGTCTGGTTACCAGGAGATAGAATGGGAGCAGAGAATGAGGAGCCAATGCTTAATCTGAGCAGAATTTATAATTAGCTTGATTATAATGGTTTGGAAATGGAGGGAGGTGATGGTGGTGCAGCAGTGTGAGTATAATTAACAGTGCTGAAGTGTTTGTGTAAACGTGATTGAAAGGGGGAGGTTTTGGGTAATTCATATTGCTAGAAGGAAAGCTAGAGGATAAAACGTGGGATTATATAATAGTGATTATATTCTGTGATAGCTAAGGATTGTGGTTAATAACACAAATAGAAGAATTTCTTTCAGGAGCTATAACAAAGGTATGCCACTAGTAAGGTATTGATAGTGGAGTGGTATATGGAGAAAATGCATTGAAAGCATACTTCTATGGGATATAAATGTATTCTTGTTGCCATAGGTATATTTTCCAGATAGATAAAAGTCCATATGGTAGCTAACAGAACATTAAACTTCCCTCCTGGGGAAGTCCTGCTACTTTCTCAAATAAGATGGCAAAAAAAACAACAACTCTGGAATATATAAGCCTTGCCTAAGAAAAGAAAACAGGCCAATAAGCCAAGCCTTCAATCTTAATGCTTGCACTTATGAACCTTATTCCTGTAATAATGAAACTAAGCCTAATTATAATTAATTCTTAAGAGTTACCTCCTGAAAACCTCCTTGTTACTCCAATGTGTCCTCTTTCTAAGCCACACTCTGCAAATAAACTCACTACCTTCCCCCGCCCCCAACATGGGGCATGGTATTATCAAGGATTAATCAGCAATGCATAATAAATAAAATAGGGTTTTTATGGCTAAGAGATTTCCAAGTGAGTCAGGAGGTCATTCTGGAGGTTACGCTTATGCATGTCTCAGGCAGATTTCACAAATTGCCACAGTAAACAAAACCTCAAACAAAAGTGCTCCCGAGGGCTCTAGGGACATCTGGATGCCATAGGCAAGCCACTCAACCTCATGAAATCAACACCCCCTTAAAGGGCCCTATCTGGGAATATATGATAATCTGTTTTTCTCAATATAACATAGTTATGCTCATAATTCCCCTAATCATGATCCTTCTACTCCTTTTATTTGAACCTATAATTTTCAATGTACCTGTTAAATATCTTTCTCAGAGGCTTAAACCTTCAAATTGTTCCAATGCTGGTTGAGTTCTGAAACCCAACAGAATTGCAGCCAACTCCTACTCTCCAGTTCTTCAGACTTGCCCTGGACAACCAACAAAATGATGATCATGGTCCAGTTCCATCCCCCAAGTAAAAAGTGTCTTCAGCTGCAAGCAAAACAATTCCCTTCCTCTGCCCACATAATATCTAAGTCCCTTCTCAGCTGGAAGCAGTCAGAGTGGTCATCATCCCAAATCCCTCAAGATTGAGGAATGAACAAAAATAAAGCGGATTGTAACCACGAACCAAAGCAGATTTATTGTTATTGTAGTTATTATCTTGTGTTAATGGAGTAACTTGTGGCATTGATATAAAAAATTTTTTTTTTAATTTTAAAAAGCTCAGCAGAGTTGAACCTCATGGTCAGAAATCCTATGTGAATCTGTGACTGGTGAGAGTACTTATAATAACCTCTTGAGGGTAGAGGCTGTGTTTCATGCCTTGTATAGCAATCAGGACCTTGTCGATCTCACAGTGCAGGTTTAACAAAGCCAAGGCTGGAGAATTTCTTTTGGAACTCAACAGTAGTAGTGATTGGATTCATTCATATGGATGGTTCGGATAAACGTCACAACTCCTGCCCCTTCTGAGAATTTAACTTCAGTGCATTTATCTTCTCTCTAAAAGAAGTTCTCCCCCTCTGAGCAAGTAGTTGTTCATGAATTCAAGAAAATGCCATTCACAACCCTCAGATTAATTGCTATGCAGAAAAACACTATTTCATATTGCTCTTTGTTCAGATTTGTCTCATGAAATGTGGTGACCTCATCCTGGGGTCGCCAGCCTGCTGATATGAAGCTTCCAAATTTGCAAGCACCTAAAAGAACCCTTTTCTTGAAACCTTGCTCCAGCAGAAATGCACAACTCTATGCAAGGGGGTCCTCTTTTCACTGGTGTGAAACCACACACATTCTCACACACACATACGTACACACAAAACACTCACTCCCTCTCTCTCTGTTAATGACACTCCTGGTTGATTTATTGATTGCCTGTAACACCACTGACTTTTCTTGAAGCACTTGTGATCTCCCCAGTTGTAAGTGCCACCCCCAGTGGAAAGTTGCCCCCAAACTGGGATGTTTTGATTGCTGTTTGACTTCCTCCAACTTGACTGGTCAGGGCTGAACCTTCTCAGCTTCCCTGGAATAAGCTCCTTAAGCCTTTTCCCTCCGAAGCATCTGTAAACAGTTGAAGGTCATGATTGTTCACTCTGCAAGATCGATATGCCATTAAATTGTGACAAAAAGGACTGCCAGACCATTAAGGCCTCCCGCATACCCTCAGTAATCCTGATAAAGTGATGAGCTATTTTAACCTCTCTGGCTCCCATTGCTAACTACGGAGAAAACTCCTAACTGCTGAGATAACCCTTTCCGCAAAGTCAGGACGACCCACAAATGACTGAAGTTGATTTTGAGCTCTTTTTCCAGTACATTTTTTTCTGCTCTTGTGCAGTCACTGTTTTTCAATCTTTTTTTTTTTTTGTCCACACAGTCTAAAGTCTAATATTGCTCTCAAAACTATTTTGCTCTAGGATGAACCAGCTTCCTAAAAGTCTCATAGTGTAGATGAATATGTCCATTTCCTAATGGCTGAGAAACAATTTTTTTTTTTCATTTCTAATGGTAGAAAAACATAAAAATATTTATGGAGACTGAAAATGATACAGGACTAGTCCATCCCAAACACACAGGATTTGCCTAAATTGGACCAATTTAGACATGAGTTGTGTTCATAGTAGTGAATTTTGCTGAATCTCTGTTTATTCTATTCTTAGACAGCAGTAAATGGTGAGGAAAAGGAGAGGGTTTTGGTAAATGTGAGAAAGGCAATTTTTTGTGGACTGAAAATCATTTTAATGCATCTAAGCATTCTGGAAACCATTTCAAAATTAAATATAGACCAACTGAGTCTTGCTCGACTTGGTGAGCTCATTTATTATTTGAAGTATGTTAATTTCATCCAGCCAAGGCCAAAATCAATTGCTACTATGAACTGATATATTATGTGTTTGAAAAATCACATAATGACTGTTGAGCTAGATGAAGTTGACCTCACCCTCTTTACTAATGCTAAAATTAACTGATATCAGAAACATATTTTTAAAAGATTTTCCCAGTTTAGAAGTTCTTTGTCAGCTATGCTGTGTTTTTGGTAAACCAGTTAATGTAATCTAATGCAATGCTTAGACTTTATACCTATAATGTGTACATGAACACCCACACACACTGTCAAGTATTATCTTTTCTGAACTTTTCTAAGAATTAAATATATCATCTGAGTTTCAAAATCAGATTTGAAAAGTCAGATCTCTAGTACTTCACTTTATTGTTATTTTTCATGCCTTAAACCCTGGAGGAGATTATGAAATCTAGGAGGATCTGAAGTTTGTAGCCCCATATATAATTACTGAACTGCTTTGTTGCAAATTCATTAGCTAATTTCACATGGGACTTTGTGAGCACAAATGCCTGTCCATTTACTCCATTTTCTATTTTGCTGATTTGCAAGCATGAGTTTGCAAGGAAACCTTCACCTCAATTCAGGTCTGGCCCTAAATAGCTTATTATGTTAACAAAACATACCTACAAATGAAAAACCAAACACTTGAAACCAGCGGGAATTGTAGGTAGTAAACAGAAAGGAAACAGGCTTAATATCTGCTGAACCCATTAGCTCTCACCTGCATGTCTGTCTTCAGGATATCAATGGAATAATCTAAGAGGGCACAAAAACAAGAACAAAGCATCAGGTCAATGAAATCATTCACTGATCCAACCAGCAAAGCGGGATAAGTGGTGTATTAGTTTAAAATCTCCTACATGCTGCTTAGACATCATTGCCAAGGTTCTGAAATTAGGCAAACAGACCCTATTAAATGATACCAAAAACTAGAGGATTTTTTTTTCTGCTCTGTCTTGTTTGAACCCCCAAATTAATCCCGGGTTTAGATTTTACGGGCTTTGAATTTGCTCTGCAAATCCTGCCACAGGAGGTAATTTGAATGATTTCTTGGGAAACAGAAGATGCCTTCTCTTTCCCTCTGTACTTCATCATGTCTAGACTCATTTACAGATTTCTGGCTCATGTTACTTATTAACCTATCAACTTTGTATTGCATGCCTACTAGGTGCATTACAGTTGGCTACATTTGGGGGTATTCAATAATGAGCAATGTTAAGCAGCTTCTATGTCTTTTGTGTGTTTCTGTCTTCAAGGAGCTTCTATGATAGCAGAGGGGTTATGGCAATAAGACCTACAATAGTTTTATCATTTCCAACAACTTTAATCCTTTGTATTGGGTATTTGCTTTCTGACTCAAATGGATGACCACTCATAAAAGAATAAGGGGTGGATCACTATTGCATTGTGAGAAACAGGACAGACAGATGCCTCTGAAGCCATGCCATAAATTGGCTTAATGACTGAAGATAGTTTTGCTCTTTCTACCTCTTACTCTGAGGCCAGTTTCTCCATCAGCATCTGAACTATGCACCCTGTGAGTTAAATCAAAACTGATGTATATCCATATTGCCCTCATTTCCTAGGAAGCATTTCATAGGAGGGCCTGTTGCCAAGCATAGCAAAGCATCAGTGCATTTCATAAGGCTAGTTGCCAAGCACACATCAAGAAGTAAATTTATCTATCATTCTCACTGCCAATGACAAAGAAGGGGAAGGCGTTATGGAGTTCTGGCCCATTCAGAGGAGCTTCCGATATCAGACATCCTTCAGCAGGAAAATATTTACTCTTCTAATCAATCCCGTCACAAGCAGATATATAATCTCAAGACACAATTTACCACACATTAAAAGGAACGATGGAAGAAAGGAAGGGAGAAAAATGTAGAAGGAAGGGAAGAAAATGTCTTGGCCCAGCAAGTGTAGACACAAAATCATTCCAAGGATTGTGGTGCAGCTTGTTTATTTTACCATACCCTCATTTCCATTGTTTAGAACAGAAAACTAAAAACTCTGTATTTATATTCTCCTTGGGAGGTATAGGGTACTCTAATAAATCTGTTTGGCTGACTTCAGGAAATCTGCCTCTTTAGGTTGCATCACACCCAGCTGTTTGCACTAAAGTATATCCAATTTTATTTTCATTTGTCAAACTGATCCCTTTGATGTCAAAATTCTCTCCTGTCTGCGTTTAGTCCTTAAGAGTTTCCAGCTGCTGTTGCCTCTGTAGTTGTGTAGAATCAGTTCTGGGTCATATTGTTCTGCTTTGCAGTTGTCCAAACTATATCTAGGTGACCTCATTCATCTTGATGACCTAACCTGAGACACTTATCCAAGATGTCTTAGGAGCTCCTGTTCTTGCAAGTTCCTTTGCATTGTGCTCCCTCTCTGGTAACCAGCTTTGGCTGTATCTACTTCTTACTGAGAGCACACAACTCATACCAACATATTCTGTTCATCTGGACAAAGAATATATTCAATTCCCTTTGGAAGCATTGATTGTCATCTGTTTTATAACGTCTCTTTCTCCTTCGGAGCAGATAACCTCTTAGTGTTGAATGAGTCACAAATTGGTTTGGGGATCCTAAGTAGCCCACAGAGTGTTGAATCAACATTTAAAGAGCTCTTCAGTGTCCGAGTATTCTGTCCTATTTCTAGGGATTCTTTATGAGAGAGATGTCTTTTGTTATCTTTCTTTTATAGAAGAGGAAACCAGGAGGTTTGGTGGAGTGTCCAAAAGATTTTTTTTTTTTCCCTAATAACTATCTAGGCCAAAACTTTGCTCTGCAAACTTTTGGTCACACTAAATTCTATTTATAAAACTCTTTGTGTTTTTCATCAGTAGTCTTTTATCTGCCTGCTCCCCTGCCACTTCTCTCTCATCTATCATCTATCTATGTTTTGTATATTTGCTCTCTAAAAGGAATATGAATTGCCCATATTCTAATCTCTGCCCTATTATTGAATTTTTCTAGCTCTATCACCATTTCCCTTAGATTCAGTTACTTCATTTGTAAAGAGGAGCTGGTGCTTCCCTTTTAGGGTTCTTATAAGGATGAAAGGAAATAATGTGAAAAATACTATCACTTTGACTGGTACCTGGTAAAGGTATGAGGGGTTCTTTCTCCCTTCTCTTAGGAGTAGGTGGCAATAGACACTGGACCAAAAAGCTATTGGAGAAAAAAAAAATCTGACTCATTTGGCATAACTCTTTTAGAATTGGGAAATCATCTGTTTGGAGAGCAATAGAGGATGATTCTTGTGAATATTTTTTTAAGTAATATTTTTTTCCAAAGCTAGTCCTATTGCTACTGTTACAAATCACCACAAATGTAGTGGTTTAACACAACACAGATTTATTATCTTACAGTTCTGGAAGTCGGAAGTCAGAAATGGGTTGGCAGGCCTGCATTCCTTCTGGAGACTCTAGGAGAGAATCTGTTTCCTTACTTTTCTGGTTTCCAGAAGCTACCCATATTCCTTGGCTCATGACCCCACATCACCCACAACTCTGCTTCCATTGTCACAATTCCTTCTCTGACTCAGACTCTTCTGCCACTTTCTTTTCCATATAAGGACCCTCATAATTACATTGGGTCCATCTGAATAATCCCAGATAATCTCTTCATTTCAAGATCCTTAATTTAATTACACTAGCAAAGTCCCCTAATCCAGTCATGTAAGGTAACATACTCACAGGTTCTGGGGATTTGGTCATGGACTTCTCCCTTCCTCCCTTTCTCTCTCTCTCTCTCTCTCTTTCTCTCTCTCTCTCTCTCTCTCTCTCTCTCTCTAAGAAGGGAGAATTATTCTGTCTACTACAGCTAATAAAACTGTATCAAGTGGTTTGATTTAAAGATCTACTCTCCACCACTCCTTTGAGTTGAAATCTGTCTTACATTCACTATTTGTTTATCATTTACTTGCCTTATTATTGATATTTTCAGTTGCTGAAATCTAAGAAGGTAGTATAATCTTTCTGATTTTTAAAGACAAAAACATAATAAACAATGACTTCTTTTCACTCTGCTTTCCTTCTTGTAACTCCTGTTTCCTTTTCTGTTTATAGATAATATATTTGCTTACATATGTGATCTCTGTACTTGTTTTTTATTGGTCTGTTTCTGTTTTAGTTATAGGCTCCCAGAAAACAGACTTTTGATTTATTATACCATTTTATAAAGCAGTTTGTACAGCTCCATGCCTAGTTACAAAGCAAATGCTCTTTATTGATTATATTATTTACCTTATTTCCTTGAATTTCTGTTGATGGGCACAATTAGGCAACGCAATTTGAAGTACCATTTTTCCAGCATTTAATCCATTATTTGTATGTCTTAATATTGCTTCGATGTATTTCATTGCATAAAATGGAGGTGTAAAAAATCAGCTATCTTTCCAACATCCTCCACTCAAATGGTTATGTATTTAAAAGTTATGATGTCACAATTTGATCACTGTTTTAAGGATTTTGCATACTATGGCTCCACTCCAGAAAATGTAATACACAAGCAGATGGACACAGACACTTGTATATTTGTAAGAGGAATTTTTGTTTGTTTCTGAAATGTATGTGTGTATATTTGTATGCATAATTTTAAAAAAAAGACATTCACTTAATTGATACTGAATTTAAATTTATGGAGAGTAGTGACTGGATTTTCCTGATCTGAAAAATGCATCTCCAAAGTCAACTTTTCTTTCTAGCCTGATATTAAAATGTGATTAGAGATAGGCCATAATTCTGGATGGCATTTTCCCCTGTAGGTAGTGGGTTTTAATGGGTACACTGGGCACAATGGTACACTTTTAGAGGGAGGCAGGATAATGAGTTAATAAAGGCTCTACACTACCATTTCATTTTTTTTCAAGGTGCTTCATCTCTAAGGGTTTTGGATTCTGAAAACCTTGTTCAGCTATCTTTATGTGATTATCATGAACTTCCATTCTTTTGAAGCCCTGTGGATACAGGCAAACTATACTAATGTACTAAAATTGGTTTTCAAACTTGTTCTCTGGAATCCTCTGTAATTGTGATGGGAATATCTAACGTGTTTCTGTGTGTAGCTGCTCCAGCATCTCCAATTCCCAAACTTTAGTGTAATTGAAGTTTCAGAGTATCAGAAATATTACTGAAGAGTGTCATTATCTCTAAATTTTTGAAAACCATTGGTCTAGGCACTAAGTTTAAGATGGGTGCCATTATATGAAAAACCGAAAGCAAACATCATTTTCAATGGTGAAATCCTAAAAGCCTTCCCTCTGAGATCGGGAACAAGACAAGGATGCCCTCTATCACCACTCCTATTTAACATTGTCTTAGAAGTACTTGCCCGAGCAGTGAGGCAAGAACAAGACATAAAAGGCATCCAGATTAGAAAGGAAGAAGTAAAAATCTCATTATTTGCAGACGATATGATCTTATACATAGAAAGCCCTGAAAAATCTACAACAAAACTTCTAGAACTT
>JAQZBX010096686.1:0-11775 GCA_029593785.1 Cabassous unicinctus
ATTTTTTCATGTGCTTTTTAGCCATTTGTATTTCTTCCTTGGAGAAGTGTCTTTTCAGGTCACTTGCCCATTTTTTAAATGGGTTGTTTGTCTTTTTATTTTCAAGATGTAGGATTTCTTTATATATGCAGGATATTAGGCTCCTATCAGATATATGATTGCCAAATATTTTCTCCCATTGGGTAGGCTGCCTTTTTATATTCTTAATAACATCCTTTGAGGTGCAGAAGTTTTTAATTTTGATGAAATCCCATTTATCTATTTTTTCTCTTGCTGCTCGTGCTTTGGCTGTGAAGTTCATGAAATCATTTCCTATTACTAGGTCCTGTAGATGCTTCCCTACATAATCTTCCAAGGTCTTTATGGTTTTGGCTCTTATATTTAGATCTTTGATCCATCTGGAGTTGATTTTTGTATAAGGTGTGAGATGGTATTCTTCTCCCATTCTTTTGGATATGGATATCCATTTCTCCAAGCACCATTTGTTAAAGAGGCCATTCTCTCCCAATTGAGTGGGCTTGGTGGTCTTGTCGAATATCAGATGACAGCATATGCGGGGATCTATATCAGAATTCTGAATTTGGTTCCATTGGTCGGTAGGTCTATCCTTGTGCCAATACCATGTGGTTTTGATCACTGTAGATTTGTAGTATGTTTTAAAGTCAGGTAATGTGATACCTCCAAATTCATTTTTCTTTTTCAATATGTCTTTGGCAATTTGGGGCCTCTTACCTGTCCAAATATATTTTGTGGTTAATTTTTCCAGTTCCTTAAAAAATGCAGTGTTGATTTTTATTGGGATTGCATTAAATCTATAGATTATTTTGGGTAGGATAGACATCTTGATATCTTGATGATGTTTAGTTTTCCTATCCATGAACAGGGAATATTTTTCCATTTATTCAAGTCTTCTTTGATTTCCTTTAACAGTGTTGGGTAGTTTTCTGTATATAAGTCCTTTACATCTTTAGTTAAATTTATTCCTAGGCATTTGATTCTTTTAGTTACTATTGTAAATGATATATTTTTTTCTTAATTTCCTCTTCAGATTGCTTGTTATTGGTGTACAGAAATGCTACTGATTTTTGAGCATTGATCTTGTAGCCTGCAACATTACTGAAGTCATTTATAAGTTCTAGAAGCTTTGTTATAGATTTTTCAGGGCTTTCTATGTATAGAATCATGTCGTCTGCAAATAATGAGATTTTTACTTCTTCCTTTCCAATCTGGATGCCTTTTATGTCTTGTTCTTGCCTCAGTGCTTGCGCAAGTACTTCTAAGACAATGTTAAATAGGAGTGGTGTTAGAGGGCATCCTTGTCTTGTTCCCGATCTCAGAGGGAAAGCTTTTAGGATTTCACCATTGAAAATGATGTTTTCTTTCGGTTTTTCATATATACCCTTTATCATATTCAGAACGTTGTGTTTTGAATTGTGCATTCCAGTTTGGACATGTCCTTTGTCTTGGTCCATATTCTGATGAGCGTGGACCCACTGAGAAAAAAAAATATCTTCAATATGATACTTCAGTTAAGGTTGGCTCAATTGATTTCTGGCTAGGCTTTAATCTGGATTTTGGGAGTCCTATATAAACATAATGAAATTCTCTTTCAGAGAGAAAACACCAAGGGGAGCAACCAGAATCTGGTGTTCAATAGAACTCTAAAGAGAAAGATCAAGACACCCCCATGACAATTGTCATGAGTTAGAAAAGCTAAGGACCCGTACTCGATGGCAGACAGCCCCAGAAAGGCACCGTCTTTAAGGAGAAAGCATTACCTTGCTTTCACCTCAATATTTGACTTTTCTTAACCTCAAACCATGAACCAATTTTGTTTTAGCAGCAAGCAAACTACATTACATAGTTTTGAAGGCTAGATGTGCAACATGATATCAACAAGCCAAGCTTTTTCCTGTAGTCTCTAGGGTCCTATTGAAGGTAATCCTCCACCTCATGTAGAGCTCTCTCTGGCTCCTCCTGGATTCTTCTGACATGTAAGGTCTGAATTTTTTAAATTTATATGGCTTTCAGTCATAGGGATTAATGCCTACCTTTATAACTTTTGCCCACACCAAATAGGATCTTTGAAAATGTTATTCACAGATAAAGCCATTGACTGACATACTTCAAGATACTCAAAGATACATAAAAATGGATACACAGCTGCTGGATGCAGATTAAGTCTTGGACATGTCTCTTGTGGGAACATAATTCAATTCTGAATTCTGCATATCTGCACGTTTTTGCAACGTCTTATCAACTGAAGTGAATTTATCCATCAAAAATGCTGATATAAACATAATAGAAATATAATTATAAAGATTAACAGCATGAAAAAAAACTGTCTAAAATTAAGTGGAGAAAAAGAATGAATAAAATGGTATCTATACTGTGACATCAATTTTGGGGAAAAAAAAGTATGTTAAAATAAAATGGCTGGAAAAAAATACATGGAAATGATAAATGCTCATGGTTTTAAGATACAAATTAAAACAAACAAATCAAAAAACATGCTGAATGTGAGCTTTGACTCCCCTAACGAAGTTCATATTCTTTGGCAGTCAAAATGTCTGCTCATCATCCATTCTTCAGTCATTTCTAGAACACAGTGTGTTATATTTACCTGTTTAAACATTTATTTGGCTTTCTCTCCTCCTAAAGTGTGGGTCCTAGAGATCAGAAATTATTTCTCCTTCACCTTTGTATTCTCCCCCACCATTTCTGTGACTACTGAGGAGTGCATGGTACTGAGTGTTATTGAAACAGACTCAGAGCCTTATTTTCTTCTCCTGAAACATTTGAGACATCTATAATGCTCTTCATACTAGGAGTAAGAACATGACCATTGTTCAAGTCCATATATTATTTGCTGCATCCAGGCCTGGGTTTCCAGTCTTACCTGATCTAGTCTTCTTCTTTTTCTTCCTTCTATACAGGCCTTCCATCTTTTGTGAAAGAATCAAATAATTATGAATTGAAAAGCATTCATACCTTGAGTTAGCTATGAAAATTCACTTTAAAATGTGTAATAAAATGTGACCTCAATAGTTCTTCTTTTTCCTCAGAGACCTGAATCCAAATTATATTCCATAGATTATATTTTCATCTATTATAACATCTCTCAGATTAGATATATATATATATTTTTTTGTAAAATGATATATAAATACATATGCATATATGTACATTTGTTTACATAAATGTTATATATATATATTATTTTTTTTAAAGGTGCCTAGATTACCTAAATATTACTCAGAAATTACAGGGATTCCCATGTTCCCCACTGCCCACACCTCCAACAACATCCCACACAACCATTCCTCATCCGTGTGGTACAACACCTGCAATGGATATACACATCCTGGGGCCTTACTCATTAATCAAACTATGGCATGAGGAATTCCTCATGCCATAGTTTGATTAATGAGTTTATTTTTTTATATGTTTAATAATGGTGAATCTTATGACAGTTTAACCATGAACTGGTAATGGACATTAGGAAGAAGGGCCACAGTGAGAAACATATCAGAGATAGTGGTCCTGATATTTGGTCACAGTTTTCCCATATATTTAATTCACATATTCATATGTTTGCTAAGAACTAATTAGAGAACAATTTGAGATTCATTCTTTCCAGTTTCATGTCTTTCAAAATCATTGTTTTTGACAAAATTGTGACCACAAGAATTTTGTGGGGTTTGTCTAAAATCACAGCTAGTGACTGACACAGGCAAAACTTGCCATAGCATCTGTAGGGTTTTTTGTTTTGTTTTCCTCAGTTTTCCATTTGTTTTGTATATTCCTCAGCTAAATTTTATTCATTATTTAACACAATGTAAAAACAAACAAACAAACAAAAACTCACTTTCAAAGCTGATATTTATATCACAGGCATAAATTAAAAATATTTTGGTTTTAGTTCCAGACCATTGACATAAACTGATCACAATAAAGTTACTTTGAAATTTTTTGGTTTCTTAGTACATGTAAAACTTATGTTTATACTACACTCTAATCTAGTAAACATGCAATAACATTATGTCTAAAAAATGTATATACCTCTGTTCAAATGTGACATAGACACACGAAGTGAGCACACATACTTCTGGAAAAATGGCATAGACAGACTTGTTCAACACAAGGTTGTCACAAAAGTTAAATTTGTAAAAACACCCGATATTTGCAACACACCATAAAACAAAATTCAGTAGTATACACTATGACTGTAAGGATTTCAGGAGTTTTAAGTATGGATTGCCCTAAGCCTATAATATCCTGAATTACCTCTAATTTCTTTATTTGTAAAAGTGATTCTGATTATAATACAAATCACATAAGGTGATAGCAAAAATTCTTTTGTATGGGAACAAAATTTCAGAATATGGATCATTTTAAACCTGATGTCTTTTTCATTAATTCTTAAACAAGTTTTGTGTTGTAATATTTGAGTTAATGTTTAAATTTTGAACATCATTTTTTGCTGGTTAACGACTTTTCTTTTCAAAAGCAAATTTTAGTCTGAGATGAGCAAATGCTAATATGGTTAAGTGATACTACTAAGTGGAAGAACTTGAGGTGGAGAGACAAGGAAAGTAAAAGGGAGGATTAAAAAGATGTGGAGAATTCCTTCCTTTTTTCCAGCTACTGTTTGCATGAATCCAGCAAAAATAGATAATTGTCTTTGGCTGTCAGCTTTTCATCATTTCACCACTCTCTTCAGGTGTGGGAACAGCAGCCTTGGTGCTCACAGACTCTGTTGGGTCATGCCACCAGAAGTCTGAACACTGCTGAAGTCTAACCCATCCTCAGAGGCTCAGACACCCTGAGAGGCATGATGCTTCCACAAGGACTAAACAGCAGCTGAGTGGGGAGTTTCATCCAAGCTCTGAGATTCAGGTAACACTAGCTCATTCCTATTTTCTCCTAATATCAAGTATAATAGCTGTTTCCTGCAGTTAATAATCCTTAAATTAATACAGTACCCCCTTTGTGCTCTTCCAGCATTTCAACACCTAAAATTTCATACATTTAATCTCCCATGGATATTTTTTTAGTGAGCAAAGTCTAAATGATATAATACTCATGACAGCATGGGACAATTTTAAGCCAATTCACAATTCTTGAAAATCAATATAGTCCTCTAAGCTCATACATTAAGTTTGAGTGCAAACTATTTATTCATCAGTATTTATTAATTCATCAATTTATTGAAATGAAAAATTAATAGACACTATAATATGACAATGATAGAGAAAAGAAAAAGAGAAATAAAACCCAGACCTCAAAGACTTCATTGAATGGACATTAGCAAAGTATCTCCTGTGTTCCAGTGAGTTGTCATATGTTAAATATGTTGTCATAATTTGTTCTCAATATAATGCTGTGTTATTGGTGATAATATCCAATATTTCAAGTTTAGAAAACTAAGAATAAGAGAGTTTCAATTATTTCCCAATTAAAAAAAAAAACAGGCAAGATAATAATCTATGGTTTCATGAAAGCAAGTTTATTACTTTTCTCACATTATTATGGGAAGAAGGTGCAAATCTGCTTTTTAGAAAAGTAAATGTTATGTGCAATATAACAGGAAATATAATAGAAGTACAATTAAACTATCAATAGTTGCATGTTAAATGTGACTGGGAAAAAGGTGAGATTTAGGCTTGTAGAGAAAGGGTAATGAAAGCGCAGTTCAGCAAGAGCAAAGACAATGCAAAAAAGATGAGCAGAGTCTAGGAAGTGCACAAAGATTAAATTCTAAGCTCCATGAATAATTTAATCCACTATGGAACGATCATAGAGTAAGTATGAAGACAAGAAGTAAAAAATACAGTGAGAAGAGTCATAAATGCTGTTTCTGATAATAATGGTTACATAAATGACTACAAATGTATATGTTCAGGAAAAGTGACATGCAATTTTGAAAAGAATCATAGTTTCCATAACAGATACTACACAAGGTGTAGGTCTCTTGAGTTTTTCATTGGACAGCAAACTACATGCCTGTGTATTACCAGCACCATTTTCCATATCCAGTTATAACAAATCAGGTAGGAAAAAAGCAAAATGTGGTATGAATATTTTGAAATATGTGCAATCCTACTGTGGGAATTGAACAGGCACAGAAATAGGAGAATCAAAAACACTCATTGAAAGCTACCTAGATCTTTACTCTTCTCTCCACTGTAATACTGCAACTCACCTACTCATCCATCCACCACCCTCCATTTTGGAAACCTGAGTCCTCTTTATAAAACATCCTCTAAAAAGATATTTAATAGCCTATCATTTTCAGGAGAAGTGCTTTCACATCCTTGTTCCTCAAGCTGTAGATTAAGGGGTTCAACATGGGAATCACTACAGTATAGAACACTGTGGCAATTTATCAGTTTCCAGACTGTAGTCAGAATTTGTCTTACAGTAAATGAAAAAGATCATCCAATGGAAGATAACGATGGCCATGAAGTGGGAGGCACAGTTGGAAAAGGCTTTGCATCTTCCTTCTGCAGAGCACATCCTCAGGATGGTGATGAGAATAAACAAATAGGAAGTGAGGATGGTCAGGATGGTGATGATCTCTTTGAAAGTGGCCACAATGATCAACAGCAGCTCATTCACAGACATGTCAGAGCAAGCAAGTGATAAGAGAGGAGGTAGATCACAGAAGTGGTGATTAATTACATTTGATCTATAGGACTGGATATGAAGAGCTAACCATATGTGTATCACAGAACATGCTGTTGCACAGATGTAGCAGGCAGACACTAGTCCCAAAAAGAGCTTCTGGGACATGATCACCATGTACAGCAGTGGGTAACAGATGGCCACAAAGTGGTTATAGGCCATCATGGCCAGCAGGACGACCTTTGTTACCAAACATGTGCAAAACAAGTAGAGTTGTACAGTGCATGCCAGGAAGGAAATTGCTTTTTCCTTGTCTAGGATATTGGCCAGCATCTTTGTTACAATGGTGGTGGAGTAGCAGAAATCCAGAAAATACAAGTGGCTCAGGAAAAAGTACATGGGGGTGTGCAGCTGAGACCTGGCCTGGATCACTGTGATCATGCCCAGGTTGCCCATCACTGTGACTCCATAGATGAGAAGGAAGACCAGGAAGAGGAAGACGCTCAGCTCAGGTATGTCTGGCAATCCCACGAGAATGAACTCTGATACAGAGTTGCAGTTTCCCTTGTCCATGTCCCCATGTCCCCACTTTATTTGAGATTGGAAAAAAAAACTCAAAAACTGAAAGTCATTCCCTAGTATAGAATTAACACTCATTTTTTGCTGTCTCCTGAAAATAGAAATGAGAATAATTAGGAAAGTTAATTTTGGCTATAAAGAATAACACATGCTTCTCTGAAGATTAGGAGGAGGTCTGAAATAGTAGAATACAGATGCTTAAAGCTCTCAATTTAATTGAAAGATCACACAAGATCATTAAAAATATAAAAAATTACAAATGCCTATAAGATTCTTTAAATTTATCTTCCACAATTTATGGATTTGACATTAAATCATTAGAAAAAGTATTATTTAATTAGCTTGTTTGCTCCATGTTTACAAGTCTATTTTCCAACCAAGTCCTTCAATCAATTATCCAAACCTGGGATACTAGAAAATAACATTTATACAATATAATAAACTTCCTTGAGTTATCTATTGATATGATAGGATAAATACTTAAGGCTTCTAATCCATCAGTTTTTATTTTCTATTAATATCCTTAGATGTAGAAAAGAGCTTTGATACTCTATACTAACATTTTTATTTAAACATTAGAATAATGATTTTATGCATTATGCTCTTCAGTGTTGGTGAGGGTTTAGGAAATTGATAATATTAGACATCTTCCTGTAAATATGAACCTTCTTGTAAATATGACCATGTAGCCTTTAAAAGACATTTTTGAGAAATTAATTTCACTGCTTTCAATCTTTTTCAAGAATTGATCAAAAATGTCAATAAGAATTATTAATGAAAATGTCTACTGATGCAGTGAAACATAATTTATTATATTAAAACTTCAAAGTAACCTAAATATTAAATAATAGGGAAAAAGTCAAAACTATGGCACATATAAATAATGGAAAACTAAGTAGCTATTAAAATGATACATTTGAAGAAATTTTAGTGACCTGAAAAATCACTGTAATAAAATTTCAAGTTAAAAAATAAGTCAGATTGCACAGATAGAATATACTTGCCTACTTATGATTCATTGTGTATTTAACCTTCATAATATCTTCAGCTTTCAAATGTAAATAACTTTCCTAAAATTTTTTAAAAAGTAGAATATATATTTGCCTGAATTCTCACAAAATATAAGTATTTTTGGTGTGAAGTAACATTTCTCTTTAATCAGAGGTAGATACCTTCAAGTCCAAGACCACAGAAAATATAAATAGAGTAAAGACATTTCTCTTCCTGTCTCTCGGTTAGTGCAAACACAGTTGTAGAGACACCAGTTGGATTATTTTGGGTGAAGACAATCTGGACTAGAAACCAACACAATAAAATATTTCCCCTATTCTGACACAATTTGTCACCATAATACAAAGTTTGAGAAGCCCAGCCATCAAATAGCATTTCTGAATATGTTACACAAGGCCAAAATGATGCTTCTCCTTTCCATTTCAGATAAGGTTCACACATCCTGTTCTCTCCATGAACAGTCTTCAGTGTCTCTTACTTCTACCTTCAGCACTAAGGTGACTGTTAAGAGAAACTTCATGTTTTCTTTTCAAGGTTACATAGGTGAAGTTAGTGCAAAATTCCAAATTGAAAAAATAATCCATGCTTTACATTTTGTTTATACTCTTTACCTTCTCATACTAATAGGTGTTAACAGGATATTTAGTTCTACAGATTAAATTGTTTCCATTTCCTATCTAGCTAATTTCATAAATCTCAGAGAAAAATATTTCCATGATGTAGTGCTCAAAACCATGTTTTTTGCTTAATACATTCTTTAACTAAAAGATAGCTAAAATTGAAATGTGTAAGAAAAATCTCTAAGCCACTTCTACTTTTATAATTCTTACTTCTTTCATATATGACTATATTTAATTACCCCTTTGAGGAGAAAAATGAAAACAAACATCTACCTCTCCTTCAAATATCATTCATATCCATTCTCAAATAACCAAAATTGAAAAGAAAAACAATTTGTGTAGTTCAGTGATTGAGTGTCTGCTTCCCATATAAAAGGTCCTGGATTCAATCTCTGGTACCAAAAAAAGAAAAAAAAAGTTTATTATAACCACCAACCTTTGGGAAAAACATTGCTTTCCTGTTTCTGAAGATGCTATGTGGAAAATGTAATGGGATTTATATATTCTTGTGTGTTCCTGGAGTCCATTTTCTGTAAACACTCTGAAACAATCATTTATCTCTGTGGAATAGCAATTAGATATCAAGAAAACTACCATGATGGGACAAAAACAATTATTGATGTTTATGCGATAGATATAAGTGGGAAGGGAGGAGAAATAGTATTGTAATACAATGTAATTTCTTCCAGAATTCATAATGAATTGCAAAGCATTGTGTGCTGCATCTGAGCATTGCCTCTGTGAGCCAGGGTTCACATTGCCATTATGAAATATATAAACATATCTTACAATGTTGCCTGTCCATATTCAAAAACTATTAACTTCCTGCAGGACATAGTGTTTGAAGTCATACCAGAGTTCTGCCAATATCAGAAAGAAATGGGAGTAATAAACTATTTTTACTTGGAATAACAGGAGCCATACCAATAATAATAAAAATATTAAATAGCTCACATTACTGAGCACTTACTACATTCTGTTTGTTCTAAATACAAGAATTAACTCTCTTCATCTTTTTAAGAATAAGTGAAATAGGTATTTTTCCAATGTCCCCTTTATAAATGAGATAACTAAGGAACAGACAGATGTAAATTGCCCAGAATCATGCAAGAAGTCACTGGTAGGAAGAGGCCACATGCTGCTTTCTGGTTTGCACCACCCATATGACTGCATGAAGAGCAGAGGGACAGAAGGGTGGTGAGATGTGATACTTCCCAGTGGGCATTTTCAATACCAGAGGCCATTAAATGGGAATGCCTCTAAGATCTCTCCTAGGTCTAGTCCTTTGACGACTCTATAATGTCTAACTAACCCAATAGTTTTCACACCACAGTTTATTAGCCCTAGATATAGCAAATATTTCAGGAATATCATGGATAAAATTAGTTATATATGAACCTATGACCAAATACTTTACCTCAATACATGTGTTTTCATAAAATTAATCTGAGAATGTCCTTAGGTTGGGGAGTGTTTTGGTTCTTCTTGGTGCATTTTATAATTCCTCTTCTCTCACTTTATAAAATCAAGATATTCCTCTTAATCAGTCACAACTGCCATGATGAATTGCTGCATAAGAAAAACAAACATTTAGGGCTAATTTTTAATAGAATGTGAAAGTTTGAACTCTTATACTTTAAACAAACAAAACCTGGAAATTACTGATTGGTTCAAAAGGGTTTTATGGAAAATCTAATCTGTAACACAAACTTGATGCGAAGGCTCCACTGTTTCTGAGCAAAGCCTACAAAGGTTCCAAGTGGGTCAGAGTGAGTAACGAATGGCTCTGACATTTACAGCAGCAGGCATTTTCTGTTCCTCTTCTTGATGGGGGGTGGGAAGAGGACTGCTCTGATAGCTTCATCGAACACTGTCTTGCTGCCCGGCTGTGCGAGCGCCGAGCACTCCAGGTATTTTACAGCACCCATCTCCTTCGCCATGGCTAACCCCTGGGGATAGGTGATGGGGGTCAGCTTCTTCTCTTTCAGTTTCTCGATCGTGTCTTTGTCGTCCCTAAGATCAAGTTTAGTTCCCACTAGGATGATGAGAGTGTTGGGACAATGGTGTCTCACATCGGGATACCACTTTGCACGGACATTTTCAAATGATGCAGGACTCACGAGGGAAAAACAAATTAAGAAGACATCTGTTTGCGGATAGGATAGGGGGCGTAATCGGTCATAATCTTCTTGTCCAGCTGTATACCATAAGTCTAGATTCACCGGTTTTCCATCTACCATAACATTGGCAGAATAGTTGTCGGAAACAGTGGGAATATATTCTCCGGGAAATGCATTGGTTGTATAACTGATCAGTAGGCAAGTTTTACCTACAGCCCCGTCTCCCACCACCCCACGCTTGATGGCCTGCATCTGGGCGGCTCGCTGGGCCGCGGGAGCAGCGACCGCGCGCTGAGGCAAGGAGCCGCGGGCACCGGGCGCGGTGGGCTCCCGGCGCGAGGTGCCGGGGCGCTGTCCACGCCGCCTGACCCTCAGCGCACGGGCAGCCGAAGCCCAGCGGCGGCCACCACCCAAAGCTGGAGGAAAACTGCCCTAAATGACAAGCCTTCCTAAAGCCTTATTTTTCAAAAGCCCCTATTCTTGCTAAGATTAAGAGTTGCCAAAATACCCTTGAACTAAATTGCATTGTTGTGCTACGAACACTGAGCACTAAACTGTTTTAAAGATCTTTGTCTTCAAGAAGTCTGTAGCTTTTGATGCTAGGAAATGTAGACAATTTCTAACGAGTTTTCAGGTAGGGAAAGCCTGAAAGCATAGCCTCCTTAATGAAATGTTGCCATTTAATGCATTCAATAATTTATCAATCCATGTTCATTACATAATATTGTACTGTATATTATAGTGGAACAAGTATAACAATTCTTTGGATCAAACTTTTGATTTTGTAGTGAATTTTCTTTCTTTCTTTCTTTCTTTCT
>JAQZBX010096687.1:0-11771 GCA_029593785.1 Cabassous unicinctus
AGCAGGATCTCATAGACTGCCAAAGGGGATACACAAATAGTGGGGCTCCTGAGGCCTCTGGAGACACCCAGGTCCTATGGTCAGGGCTGATAGCTCTGGAGTTTGGTGCCTTGTCCATGGGCCCTACTTTGGAGTTTGTGCTACTGAGAGTGAAAGAGTTGGACTCAATTATGTTTTCCCCACACATGGCTCACCTGTCCCTTCCATTTAAACCTATACTTGGTGCTAAAGTTTATAGGTGTATGTCCAGAGACTGAAGGTTTTGGGCTGTCCATGTGAACTCTGGACCCAGAACTGCAGCAAAGTTGCAACACCTACTCTATATCTCATTGGACTCACACAGGAAAACTGGCGGGGAGATGATGATGGACAACGGCCATCCCAGGGAATGGATAGAGTCTGCAGCTGCAGACAGGATAGTCCCATCCATCTTCCCCATGGAATATAACCCCCCTCTCAATTGGAGGTGGAGTGGACATCACCATCCCAGAATCCTCGGGATTTGGGGAAGAGTTATGGACTAAGTGGACTTACTGGTATTCTACTATAGACATATTGTGATTCTAGCAATGGACACTGGGAATTGGCAGTACATGGTTGAAATTATAATGTTGGGAAAGCTTTTTTGGCAATATGACAAGGAAGTGTTAGTGGTTTAAGGTGTTGGTTGGAGGGTATTCAGGCCAGGGCACACCTTGGGCCGGCTCTAGGGAGTGTGTGAGTGATCATTTTCATATAGTGTGTTGCATCAGTTGATAGAGACCTGTAAAATGAGCAGGAAGGTGTTGGACTCCCATTCTAGGGAAGCCCACTATGTTTTCAAACAAAGCTATGGGAGTCACTAGAGAGCACTGGCGGTGCCTAATAGGGGAGAGAAGCCCAGTGTGTCAATCCCTCAGTGAAGATGCAAGTAATTATGAATTTTGTTCTTCAAAGAGTGAAGCCTGGTGGTTGCCATGGGCCTGAAAGGGAGAGGAAGGGAGGAATAAAGTAAATGGAATAGGGTGCATTTTGGGGGGTGATGGAAGTGTTCTGTATGTTCTTCCAACAATGGATACAGGCCACATTAAATTATATCAGATTTTATAAAAGTATATGATCCAAAATATCAACCAAAATGTGAGCCATTGATGATGGCTAGTAGCTATGTTTCAATATTTGTGCATCAATTGTAACAAATGTACCATACACACATAAAATGTTATTAATAGGGGACGGTGGCAAAGGGGAAGGATGTTGGATATATGGGAATCCCCTGTATTCTGTACATGACTTTACTGTGACCTAAAACATCTTTGAAGAAAAGATGAAAAAAAAAATTAAGCAACTGTTGGAATAAATGGAAGAAAATGTCACTGTATATACAAGACATTGTCTTACAGTGATGAAAGGCAAAATGTCAAAAAAAAAAACACGTTTTATTATTTAAATATTTTTTCATTGATTTTAATACCCTAATTTTTAAAAAATATTTTATTTTTACTTTGTATTAATTTTTTCTGTATTGTAATTCTTATCTATAAAATTATCATTATTTCATTTTCTTATTAATTGTATGTGGATATTTTATTGGCTTCATTTTTAAAGAGGTTTTAGGTCACAGAAGGGTTACAACTGTGGCAGGGAGGATCATTACTGTTGGGTCAGTGAAGGGGATACATGGAAGGAAGTTCACCTTGGTATACATATAAGGCATATACATGTGTTCAAATGTTCATGAGGCATTGTCATGGTGTGTGGGGATTCACACAATAACCAAAAGAATATCAAATTCCCATTTGGGGAGCTCTGCCACATTCTCTAATGGAACAGCAAGAATGCCCCATGTACAGGGGCAATGACTTGTGAAGGAGGATGGTACATTGAAGGACCCTTGATATTGATGACTATGCTTATGAGCCTTTGCTCTTGAAATGGAAACTTAGCTTACTGACATAGGATGCCTAAGAGTTACCTATGGGGAGCTTCCTTATTGCTCAAGGGTGGCCTCTCTCTAAGCCGAACTCAGTGTATAAAAGTAATAACAACACCCAGTATGAGCCATGACTCTCATGGATGATCCTCCCTGGCACCAAGGGATTGCTACCAAGTACCAACAAGAAATGCATCTGGAAAAAAAAAGACCTTGATGAGAAGGGGGGAAAAGCTAAAGACAAATGAGTTTGTATGGCTAAAAGCTTCATAGTGAGTCAGGAGGCCATCCCAGAGGTAGCATTTATGTGCATCTCAACTGGATCTCATTGACAGCTAAAGTAGATACTACCCCAAACAGCAAAGCTCCTCTGGGATATGGAGACATCCAGACACTACTGTCAGGGCAGATAGCTCAGGAATTGGGCCCTTGACAGTGGGCCCTAATCTGGTATTTATGCTCCCCAGTGTGACTGAGTTAGACTCAGCAGTGGTTTCCCTATGCATGACTCTTCTGTCCTTATATTTGAACCTATAATTAGTACTAGAGTTGCTGAGTGTACATCCTAGAGACTTAAATCTTTGGGCTGTCCATGTGCCAGGTAACCCTGACTCTCAATGGAGTTGCAACAGGTACTCTCCAGTTCAATGGCCACAACCAGGATAATTAACAGGGAGGAGATGATGGACAAACAACATACCAAGGAATTGAGAGTGCCTGCAACTGCACGCAAGAGAATCCCATCCATCGGATGTATGGGATCGAAGCCCCCTTCAATTAATGGTGGAGTGGGCAGCACCATTCCAGAGTCCTCGGGATTAGGAAACAAACTTTGGACTAAAATAAACTTACTAGTATTCTACTACAGACTTATTGTGATTCTAGCAATGAAAGAAATACCATTGGAGTCAGTGACTCGATGTTCTGGGGTTAGGTAGAGGGAGAAAGAGGTGTAATAGGGGGACATTTTTTGGACTTGGGAATCATCCTGAATGACATTACAGCAACAGATACAGGCCATTATATATCCAGCCAGAACCTACAGAGTCAAATAGGAGAAAGTGTAAACTGCAGTATTTACTATAATCCATGCTTAGTGGCAATGCTCCAAAATGTGTTTATCAATTGCAATGAATGTACCACACTGACAAAAGATGTTTGTAATGTGGGAAAATGTGAGACATGTGGGGAGCAGAGCATATGGAAATCCCTTATATATTCTCTGTAACATTTATGTGATCGAAGTATTTTAAAAAATAATAAAAGTGGGGAAAAATGGCAGCAAAAAAATGAAAAAAAATTATAGCTCTGCAAAGACTACTTGATATTAATGAAATATTTTAAAAAACAGCATCAGATATATCAAACATATTATTATGAAGCCTGCAAATTTCCATCTTTTTAATGTGAATATATGTAGATAGATGCAGTTGTACATAATCTATTTGAGTTGATGAATTGTATTCTATTTTAAATTTCTATGATAATATGTTTAACAATTTCTCTTTTAATAGGCATTTGAATTATTTTCATAAGCAATACAATAAATATATTGCATGAACATTCTTATGATTAAGTAAACTATATATCTCTGGCCGTTACTAAAGTGAAGCATCTCTAAAAAATGTTTTAATTTTTGTTTCATTATCTATTAATTGTGCTTATAAACTTTCAAAAGTTTTCTAGGTATAGGAGTGATATTGAGTTGACATTGTACGATTGGATCGAGGTAACTGGATGAGTTTGTTATGTTTTAATGATTTCCTATAGATTGTATTGCATTCTCTACTTAGATAATCATATTATCTTGAGATGATGAGAGAATTTTTATTTTATTACAATCATTGTCTACATATTTAATTTTACTGCCTCACAACATTATTTAATACCAGAATGTAATGTTAAATAAAAGATTGAATTCAAATAATTGATTAATTAGGGCCCTAATTGCAGTGAAACAAACTTCCAAATTACAAATGATGTTATAGCTTGTATATATATTCTTTTTATTATGTTAAGGGAGTTTACCTTTATTTGTACTTGATTCATCATTATTTTTTATTTTTTTTAATTCTTAAAGAATCTTTAGGTTACATAAGTATTACACGCAAAATATACTACACCCTTCACTGTCCCCTTCCCACACTTTCCCACATTGACATCTTTCTTTTGTGTAGTACATTTGTTACAATTGATAAACACATATTGAAGCATTGCTACTAACCATGAACTATAGTTTATATTATGGTGTACACTTTGCCCTGCACACTTTTATAGGTTTTAAAAAAATGTTTAATGGCCTGTACCTGTCATTACAACATCATGAGGGACAATTCCATTGTCCCCAAAATGTTCCCATGTTACACCTATTCTTCCCTCTCTCTCTCTTCAGAACCTCTGGTGGCCAGTATCTTTATGTCAATGATCCAAGTTCTTCCATTGCTAGAGTAATAAGTCTATAATAGAATAATAATAATTCTACTTTAGTCCAATGTTCATTCCTCAGTCTTGAGGATTTTGGGATGATGATGTCTACTCTGTTTTTGATTGAGAGGGGACTTAAATCCCATGGGGCAGATGGATGGAACGTCTTGCTTGCAGTTGTAGATACTCTCTTTTTTGGGGTGGCGAGGGATGGGTGGTGTCCATTATCATCCTTTTGTTAGTAGTCATGGATTAGGCTAATGGACTGGAGAGTAGGTCCTGTAACTCTTCTGAGATTTTGGGTTCAACTGGGATATGAACAACAAGAAGATTTAAGTCTCTGGAACATATACTTAACAAGTATAGTGCTAATTATAGGTTCAAATAAAAGGGGCAGAAGAGCCATGTATGGGACAATTATATATAAGTCTAACTCTGTTACATTGGGGGGCATATATTTCACAGTAAAGTCCACTGACAAGTTGTTGCTGAATTCCTAAGATTGTCTGCCCTGCCTATAGTGTGTAGATGTCTCTAGAGCCCTCAGGAGCACTGATGTTTGGGGAAATATTTACTGAGAGTCAATGAGATCCTGCTAAGATGTGCATAAGCATAACCTCTGGAAAGACCTCCCAACTCACTTTGAAATCTCTTAGTCATAAAAAATCATTTTTATTTAATATTTCCTCCTTTGGTCAGAGTCTTTTTCCAGATGCATCATTATTACCAAGGGATTATCATCATTAATTTTGAAGTCATGAAATGAGTTAATTTTGGCAAACACATTTTTCTCAATTGTATGATTTCACTTAGATAATCCCTTAATATGATGAATTATATTGATTGGAATTCTGATGCATCATGTCAATTCAACAGAGAATAAATGAACTAAATAGCTGATAAAAATAAAACTCAGACACAAAACATTATTTCAAGATGGAACATTTATATCTACCACCAAAAGCTAGACAAATACATTTTCTCAAAAATAGAGAAATATATTCACACACACACACATACACACAAACAAAATTTGGGTAGACAAAGTTTTCATCATTACTACATTCTGAAATCAAATAGTGGAGTTATTTTTTTCTTTTCATTTTTGTTAAGAACATGTTATAAACTCACATTAGTCTTATGTCTGCTGGAGTAAAATAGTTTGATTATGCAATTCCTTTAAGAGTGATTGGCTCATTTTTGTTTTCCATTTCATCTTGAGTAAATTTTTTATTTTTTAACTATAGAAAAATGTTATAATTTTCTTTAAGTTCCTTGGCAAAAATGTTTCAGCAAATATTCATAAGATTTTTTAATAAATACACTCTATGAACTTTTATAACCATTTATTTTTTATTTGTATGTGTCTGTGTGTGTGTGCTAGTATAGTCTATATTAACTCTAATTGCTTCATCACTTTTTTAGAGACATCTTCCATTGTTAATATTTAGCAACAGCCATATTTTAAGGGTTATCCCATCTATTATTTTCTATTTTGTTAATTTTTATTATCTCTATTGTTTTAATTTTAAAATATTCATCTGTAAAAGCTTAGTAAGTTGTCATTTCCTTCCTCAAATATGAAATATTTAGCATTATATTGTAATGTTTCCAAGTCCTTAACAAGTTTTTTGAATTTTGAATTTTAGAATTTTATATTTTTATCAGAACACGTCTGCATGCTATCAATTACTTGAAATTTGCTGGTTTTTATTGGTGATTTATTATTCTCAAAATTTGCATTTTATCTGTAATGTGAAAATGATTTAAATTCACTAAATCTATTTTATATATTTGTGTGTATTTGCTAAGATAGCTACTTTTATTTTTCAATACATTTAATAATAAGTCCAGTTTAATCAGTGTGTTCTTAAAGTTAAACCATTCTTGTGGGTATGTATGTATTGCAGGTAGCATCTTTTGGTGAATAGGAACTTAAGATAAGAATGAGTGTCCTACCTTATTCAGGCTGGGTATTAATCCTTTTATTGGAAATGTTTATAAGAGAAGAAAATTCAGACAAAGAGAGAGAAAACCATGGATGCAAAAAGCTGAAACCTGGAAGAAAAGGGACAGATCAGAAGATGCTATCATGTGCCTTGCCATGTGACAAAGAGCTAGAGGATATCTGGCAGTTGGACTTTGGGGAGAAAGCATTCCCTAATGATGTATAGTTTAGGACATTTTTTTCAGCCTAGAAACTGTAAGCTTGAAAGCTAATGAATTCCCACTGTTAAATGTCAACCTATATTATGGTATCTACTTTGAGCAACTTTAGCAAGCTAGGACATCTGTCAAATTGTTTTATTGTCATTATGAATTTATTTCCAATTTAATTATTTAGTCAAGTAAAATAAGCAAAAGCTATCTAAATTATCTCTGTTTGCAGACAATGTGATTTTCCATATACAAAGTCCAAATGAATTCACAAGAAAATCATTAGAGCTAATAAAGGAATTCAGCAAAGAAGGAAGTAAATGGAAAGATATATCATGTCATAAATTGGAAAAGGTTAACATTGTTAATATGTCAATATTATTCAAATCTATATGCAAATTCAATGCAATCATCAAAATTTCAGTAACCTGTTTTATTTTTTTTCCAAAATTCGGGAACCACTCCTTAGATTCATATGTGACAGGAGAAGAAAATGAACAGCCAGAATCTATTTTTTCTGTTGATAACTCTCTATATAAACCAATTTAATTACAAAAGCACAACAAGTTATCTTCTCATCAATTTATTTATTATTACATATGTCAATTACATGATCATTTCTAGGAAAAGTGAGGTTATATTTAGATCAGAATGTAGATATTAAATTATCAGTCATTAACTCATCCAATTTAAGACATTTTGCATAAATTTCCATATTCACAATTTTTTTCTTTTGTATTTCCCCATGCCTGTCATTTGTGTTTATATTTGTCTTTAGTGAAGTTAGAGTCTTCTCATTTTCTGTTATATTGAATCTGTGGCTGTGAAAATCTTTCAATACATTTATAACAGAATCATGTGATTTTTTTCTTTCTTTTGCCTAGTCTTTTAATCTAATTTAATATTCTTGATTGTTACATAAAGGCAATCATAATTGAAACAACAAATAATATTACAAACCAAATCCACTATAATAAAGAATTTCTATATGTAGAGACTCATGCTCAGAAAGGCAAAATTCATTGCAGATCAGTCAACACAGACTCAAGAAGTAAAAATTAGTTCTATTTTCATTCAAAGTCTAACCCATTTAGTTCTGTATGTAAGGTAAAAGGAAATGTATGAAAGATCAAACTTTTATTAACAAGTAAAAAACAAAATTATTGCTATTCAGATTGGCATGTGAAAAAAAAATTGACTCACATGATATGTAGTTTTCCTTTCCAGGAAAAAAAGTCCTAGGTAGAATTAATTTTTTAGCTTCAGACATTACAGGAAAACCTATGAATGCAAGGCAAATAATTATAAAATAACTGAAATTATAGAGTTAGTTGTAATATAAAAAAAATAAAGCCCCTTCATTGAGAAAAAGTAACTAATCTATCTCAAAAATGTGTTTGGCTAATACTTGGTAAATGGCCACAAAAATTGAGAAAATTAAGTTTAAGACTTATGAAGTACTAATAGATGACCCTCTAATATGTACACATCACTAGCAAAAAATAAAATCTTAATTTCCACTTAATGTGCTTCCTCTTTGTTTTGATTTTTCAGTGTGGAAAGGAGTAAATTTACTGTGAGACTTCTGCAAGTTTTATTTAAATTCAGCAGTAAGAACAGATAAGGAGTATTCCAACTTTGATCATCATCAAGAAACTAAAAGGAACATATCAGTTGTGTCTTTCTTGGAAGAACTTTTATCACTAGTTACTACTGTCCAAGGAAAGTGGCCATGGGGTCATTTGGCCTCTGATGTTTCATTCTGTAGGCTTCCATTTTTTCTTCAGTGGGTTCCCAGGTTTCATATATGCTATTATAATTCTGCTTCCTCTCATGAATCTGCATGATCACTTTGACATGAAGAAGGCAGGCTTCTCTGCATTTGGTGCATTTTTCAATTTTTTTCTTCACCCTCACTTTCTGAACTGCTGCTGCTTCTTGTAGTAGTAGTAGTACTAGTATCAGTATTAGCAGTAGTATTAGTAGTATTAGTAGTAGTAGTTCTTCTTCTTCTTCTGCTTCTGCTTCTGCTTCTGCTTCTTCTGCTTCGTTTTTCTCCTCTTTTAGCTTTACCTGATGCATCTTAATGAGGATTTGAGGTTTCTTCAAGGACTCTTCTCCAGTTATATCATTTGCACCTCCCTCTGCATTAGCACTTTCCTTCCCAGTCTATCCAGTACAATAGGAATATTTGAATCCCCATTGGCCTTATTTCCAGAAAGACACCAATATATGCATATTATTGTTGATCTTCACATCCTCCTCATACTTAAAGCAGGCAACAATCTGCTCTTAACCTTTGTCTTGAGTACTCAACATAGTCTTCTGTTTGAGCTAAAAGTAATTCCATTGGAGAGGCATAAATGTGTTCTTGGCTACTGTAATTTTCCAGGATGCTTTCTTTCTGCTGTTGCTTGAAATTTTTTTCTGCTTTGAATGACTTATACAACAGCTCCAGTTTTGTAGGATCTAATTGCAGATGCACTTCAGATCCCCTATCATAGACTTCCCAAGTAAACAACTGATTCTGAGCCACTGAAATGGTTACTTTAATGTATCAAAGAAACTTATCTCCCACATAACTAACTTCACCTGAATTCTTCCCTGCATAGCATAGGGCTTCTCTTTCATTACTCTAGTTTTGGGTCAAATTAAACAGAATTTAGATCTAAATTCCACAAATATTTTTCAATATTTTCTAGAATCCTGAGATTCCAGACTGTAATCCATCTCTTAGACTCAAGAGCCATGTCAATATCATTGGCATAATCATCTTCATCCTCATATTCATTATTATGGTCTTTTTCCAACTGAGAATTGACCAGAGGTAGGGCCCACTGGCAGGGCACCAAACTCCTGCCCTGCCTATAGTGTCTGGATGTCTCCCAAACCCTCAGGAGTCCACTTTTTGAGGCAATATTTACTTTGGCATTTCCCTGGGTTTTGACACTATTGATGATTTTTCATATTCATTATATTACCAGGATTTTTCTCCTTTTTGAGTTTTCTGATGTTTAATAAAGTTTGGCACCTGAAATTATGTTTTCTCACATTCATTTTATTTTTAGGGATTCTCTCCAGCTGTATTCTCTGGTGTACTGTGAGAGCTGACTTATAACTAGCATTCATTACAACCACAGGATTTCTACCCTGTGTGTGAGATCATACCTATACTTGAAGGTGTGGGAGCCCAGAGACCAGGATGTCACCCCTTAGAAGAAACACAGCCCAAAGCACATAAGCACTGGTTTAACCTGGACACTTACTATTTAAAAAGTAACGCACCTCCTTGAAGGAAAGAAAGTACTAATGGTCCTACAAAACTTAATATCCTCAAGTCTGTATAACTTTTGGAGAAACTCTGTTCTCATACTCTATGGAATGTCTTTGTCCTGTGATCCCTTATATTCACCCTCCTTTTCTTGTTTCTTTGTGGAGTGCTAACTTCATTCTTCAACTGGTCACCGTGGAAGTCTTTTCTGTTTGTAAGTCCCAAAAAAGCTCATGTCTAACCATTTCTCTAGTTTGTTCTTTGGTCTTAGGATTGCCCCAACCTTACCCTTCAAAGTTGGGTTGAAACAGAAGGTTTACCCATATTCTGTACATTCAAAAGGTTTCTTCCCTCTGTATATCCTGCAATGTAGAATGAGAGATAATTTGAGGCTGAAGATTTTCTCACATGCAATATATTCATAGTTTTTTTTTTTTTTCCTATATCTGCTTTCTAGTGGAAGGTTTGATTTCTTACAAAATGAACATTCATGCTGTTAAGTTTCAAATGAGTCCTTTCTATTTGCTGATGCTGAGATAAATTTTGCTTCTTGAAGACTACTTCCCATATTCATTACATTCAAACATTCTCTTTCTCTTTATGAGTTCTTAGAGAATGAGTGAGTAGTGACATCTTAGTCATTGTGTTTTCACTTTCATTTCAGAGCTTTTCACCCTTGAGAACTCCATGGTGTTTTATTAGAGCTAACTTCTATCCAACAGACCTTCTCTCACATTCACTAAATCATAGTCATTCTCCCTTGACCGAGTTTCCTGATAGGCAATTAATGTTACTATAACAAAATAGCTTTTCATATTTTCATGGTCTCCACAAGGTTTCTCTTTTTGTGGCTAAAGGAGATTTATAACTTCTGGAATTCTTTCCTACATTCATTGCAATCAAAAAGTTGTTTCAAAGTCTGAATCTCTGATGCTAAAATAGAACTTCATTTTTAAAAACTTTTTGTTGTAGTAAAAACGGTACAACTCAACTTTCCTCATTTTAATCACTTTCTGGTGTACAAATCAGTGACATTATTTACATTCAAAATATTGGCCTATGATTGTTACCATCCACTACCCCAAGTTTGCCAAAATCTCAATCAGAAACACTGCATCCATTAAGCAAAGATTCTCCTTTTCATCCCCCATCCCCCACCTTGACACTCTGGTAACCTGTAATATGCTATCTGTATCTGAAATTTGCTGTTCTAGATATTTCATGTAAGCATGATTTTACAATATTTGCCTTTTTCTGTATGTTTTTTTTTCCACTAAAATTGATGTCTTATAGGTTCATTCATGTTCTGTTGATTTCTTCCTTTTAATATATAGAAAAAGTTGCTCTCTGGAATGATTTTTATCCTATATGCAGAGGTCCAATTTCCTATATGTGTAAACTCTATAGGTGTGTTTAAATACTTTTATTGCTAATAATTAATTCTGAAATATAATTCAAACATACTAATATGAGTCATTTTTAACAGATTTTTTTCTCTACATGAAACAGTGTTTATTTCCAGATTTAAAGTTTTTTTTTAAAATAGCTATTTCTCTCTTTATATGTTGTTATGATGTTGTTGATGAAATCAAAATTCCACTAATACTGGTCTTATTTTTCCTAGATCTTCTGAATAAAGTCATCTACTTTTTAGCATTCTGTCTTTTTGCCATTAGGAGTGGAAAATTTTTAAAAACTCTGATTTTTACTACCTTCAGTGAAAGCTCTATCCACATTGTCATCATTGCTGTTATTTACACACTTTAAACACTCTTGCCTTATGTCCTTACTACATGACATAACATCTCTTTGGGGAACTTCCACTTGGAAAGCCATCTGTTAAAATCCATGGTTCCTCTCCTTGTTCTAACTTGATGATTATCCTTGGCTTAGTAATGCATTATCCACACAAACAAGATTGCCATAGATCCCCAGCATCACAAACCTATGTAGAGGCCTTGAGTATGGTTCAGTTGCTGCCACTTCCCAGAGGTAAGCCAATAGTCA
>JAQZBX010096688.1:0-11771 GCA_029593785.1 Cabassous unicinctus
CAAAGTACCTAAACTGACTCAAGAAGATATAGAAGATCCAACAGTTCAATACCAAGTAATGACTTTGAATCAGTAATCAAAATCCACCCAAGAAAAAAAATGTCCAGGACCGCATGGCATAAGATGAGAATTTTAACAAACATTCCAGGAAGAATTACCAACAATCCTTCTTAAATTGTTCAAAAAAATCGAGACAGGAACTCTCACTAATTCATTCAATGAGGTCAGATCACCCTAATATGGTAGCCTGATCAAGAAACTACAAACAAAGAAAATTATGAACAAATATCCCTTATGAATATGGATGTAAATATCTTCAACAAAACACTAGCAAACTGAATCCAACAGCTCTATAAAATAATTATACACCATGATCAAGTGGAATTTTTCCAAGTTATACAAGTGTGGTTCAGCATAAGAAAATAATCAATGTAATAGACTACATTAAGAGAAGAAAGGAGAAAAATCAAATGATCCTCTCAAGTGATGTCAAAAAAAGTATTTGACAAACCCAGTACCCCTTCATGAAAAAAATACTTGGAAAAATAGCAATAGAAGGAAACTTCCTCAACATGATATAGGGGATATATGAAAATCCTACATCTAACATCGTATTCAGTGGTGTTATATAGCATTCCCACTAAGATTAGGAACAAAACCAGGATGCCCACTCTCACCACACTTGTTCAGCAATGTACTGAAAGTTCTAGTCAGAACAATTAAGCAAATAAAAGAAATAAAAAGGAATCCAAATTTTTAAAAAAAGTAAACTTCCCCATTTGCAGATAACAGGATCCTATATACATAACAACATGATAAAACACAACTAAGCTACCAGAGCTACTAAATGAATTCAGCAGATTGGTGGGTTAAAGATCAACAGGAAAAAATTCATGGTGTTTCTATAAAATAGTAATGAACAATCTGAAAGGGAAATTAGTGAAAAATCTATTTACATTAATGACAAAATGAATCAAATATCTAGGAAATAATTTAACCCAGGAGACAAAGGACTAATGCACAGAAAAGTTAAAATCCTTGTTAAATGAAATGAAAGAAGACCTGAATGTATAATCCATGTTCATGGATCAAAGACTCATTATTTTAAGACAAAAATTCTGATGAAATTGATTTATAGATTCAATGTAATCTCAATCAAAATTCCAATTTACAGAAAAGGAAAATCCACTAATCAAATTGATATGGAAGCATAAGTGGTTCCAAATAGCCAAAAGACATCTTGTTAAAGAACAGATTTTGAGGGCTTACAGTTCCTTACTTTAAAATTTATCATAAAACTACAATGATCAAAACAGCATGAGCATGGTTGGTGGTAATAGTCTGATGATATTATTTCATAAACTGCAATAAATATTCCACCACAGTGTGGTATGTTGGTGAAGGGGCGTTGTATGGAAATTCTAAACATATGCATGATTGTTTTGTAAGTTCACAGCCTCTATAATAACAATATATTAAAAAATAATAGGGGGGTTGGCAGAAAACTACTCCAAATGTAGGATATGGGCTATAGTTAATAGTAATATTTTGATGATGCTCTTGCATAGTTTGTAACAAATGCTTCACAACAATGCAAGGTGTTGGTGGTGGGGTGATGTATGGGACCCCGATATGATGTTATGCATATTTATTTTGTAAGTTCATAACTATTACTATAACTTATTGTTCATGTATGTTCATAAATGAATGATATACTTTAATAAAATATTTTAAAAGAATGAATATGACACAGCTTGGGACATATAAACAACTGGAATTGAATTGAGTTCAAAGATAAATGCTCATATCTATTGCTAATTGATTTTGGCCAGGATACCAAGTCCACTCAATGGGAAAGTATAGTCACTTCAACAAATGGTGAAACAAAAGCTTTATATCCATATGTAACAAGATCAAGGAGGAACCATACCTCATACCATACACAAAAATTAGCTCAAAATTAAACAAAATCTTAAATATAAGTCCAAGGAATATGAAACACTTAGAAGAAAAACCAGGGAATCATTTTCAGACCCCAATTTTAGGTAATGGTTTATTAGACTTTACAACTAAAGCAATAACATTAAAAGAAAATAATACATAAACGGGACTTCATCAAAATTAAATACTTTGTTCATCAATTAAGTTCATGAAAGTAAAAATACAATCTACAGAATGGGAAAAAATATTTGGAAAATACCTATGTGTTAATGGGTTTATATCTGGAATATATCAAGAAATCTACAAATGAATAATAAAAAAGCCAAATAACACAAATTATTTAAAAAATGGTAAAAGATGACAAATGAGATACTATTTAACACCCACTGGAATGGTTACCATTAAAAAAATAAGTGTTGGACTGGATGTGGAAAAATAGGAACACTCATCATTTTGATGGGAATGTAAAATGTTATAGCAGCTGTTGAAAATAATTTGGAAGGCTCACAGAAGGTTAAATAATATATAGAATTATTGGTAATTCCTCTTAGAACATATATACCAAAGGGAAAGGAAAGCAGGGACTTGAACAGAAAATTTCACACCAGTGCTCATAGAGGCATTATTCACAATTGCCAAAAGATGGAAGCAACACAAGTATCCATCATTCGATGAATGAGTACATAAAATGTTGTATTTACGTACAATAGAATATTATTCAGCAATTAACACAAATGGTGTTCTGATACATGTGATAGCATGGATGAACCTTGAAGACATCATGTTTGCTGGAAAAAACCAGACACAAAGGACAAATAATGTATGATATATCTGATTTGAAATAATTAGAATAAGCAAAGACATAGAGACAGAAACTCTAATACAGGTTACCTTGGAAGAATTGAGGCTAGGGAAGGGGAATTAATGATTAGTAGGTACAGAATTTATTTTTGGAGTGATGGAAAAGTTTGGTAATAGACAGTGGCGATGGTAACAACATTGTGACTGTAATTAATATTAATGAATTACATATTTGTGGTTAAAAGGGTAAATTTCAGATTGCATATATGTTACAAGAAAAATATTTTAAAAACCAACAGCATAGGACTTTACATCACAAAAACACCCTAATATTAATTATGGTCTATAGTTAACAGTACTATAATAATCTTTCTACAATGTACAAATTGTCCACACTAATGCAAATTGTTAATATTTGGGGGGTATATGGGAAAAGTACCTCTGTATTTTCCATGTTATCTTTCCATATATCTACAACTTCATTAATTTAAAAAATGCTGTAAAGTTAAACAATCAGAAAACAGTACTTAGTGATTAAATTGATACTTTTGACCTAAGAGTTATGTTGATGGACCAAAACAGACTTAGAGCAGTTTTTATTTTATTTATCAAAAACAAAGATTGTTATTGAATATTAGAAGTCTCCTTCTTCATCTCCATCATTTTAGATGGCATTTTTCTCCTGAGTTTGTAGAAATACTTGTTTCCCACTGCTAAATTTACCATACAACTGCTCCTTCATAGTGTAACATGATGGTTAAATGAATAGCCTTGGATATAAGAGAGAGTTTAGGGTTAATTTATCTGGTCCTAATTGCTTCAGGGATATATAGAAATTGTTTGCTAAACAATTTTAAAATGTGGAAAATAGTATAATAATTGTGGTTCTTATGCTTTATCAAGTTTTAAAGAGATGATATACAATTATATATTAAAGATTTACATAGAGCATAGGTGGTTACTACTATCAAGCAATTAAATATCAGAAATTTTTCATAGTAAAAACTTCACTGGATATATTAACTTTTCTTTTACTATATGAGGATTATTTTGCTTAAATGGAATATTTCAATAATATGTAATCATAACGCTTTTTTGCCTGTAAATAACCTAACGATCCGCTATCTGCCTCAAGCAATATTTTATTCATAGTGCTACTCTTGTACAATTTCAAGGTAATATATATCATTATATTTTCAATCTTATAATTAGACTATCTACCATACAGATCTTCAAATATCTTTTTAAATTGTTTCTTCTTTATTTTTGAAGAAGCTTTAGATTACATAATTATTACATTGAAATTATAGGGGATTCCCATGTACCCCACCTATTACCTATCCCACAATGTTCCCCAATATCATCTTTCATTAGTGTGGTACATTTGTTACAACTGATGAAAATATACTGAAGCATTGCTACTAAGGAAGGTCTATTTACATTATGTTTTACTCTTTGCACTGCACAAATTTATATGTTTTGACAAGATGTAAAATGGCCTGTATCCATCATTACAATATCATGCAGGACAATTCCAATGATCCCACAATATCCCATGTAATACTTATTCTTCTCTTTCCCTCCCCTCAGAAATTCTGGTAGCTGCTGCCTTTATATCAATGATACAAGTTTTTCCATTGATAGAATAATAATAATTTTATTTTAGTCCATAGTTGCATTCTCCCCTTATGTTTGTTCATTCCTCAATCTTGAGGATTTGGGGATGGTGATGCCCACTCTTTCTGATTGAGAGCGGACTTAGATTCCATGCGGCAGATGGGTGGAACTGTCTTGCTTACAATTATAGATAACTCTATGTTTTGGGGGATGGGAATTGCCCATCATCATCTTTTGTTATTAAAACAATAACAAAGTACAATGAAATAGAGAGTAGGTGTTGCAACTCTGCTGCGATTCAGGGTTCAACCTGCATATGAACACAATGGAGATTAATGTCTCCAGGACATGTATTTAATGAGTATAGTGCTAATTATAGGTTAAAATAAAAGGGGCAGAAAAGTCATTTGTAGGAAATTATAAATACATTGGGAACCATATATTCCAAAGTAAGGCTCACTGACAGGGTGCCAAACTTCTGAGATTGTCTGCACTGCCTATTATGTCTAGCTGTCTCTAGAGATGTCAGGAGATCTGCTGTTTGAGGTACTGTTTACTGTGGCAGTCAATGAGATCCTGCTGAGACGTCCATAAGCATAACCTCTGGAATGAACTCCAGACTCACTTTGAAATCTCTTAGCCATAAAAAATAAATTGTATTTAATATTTTCTCCTTTTGGTCAAGACTGTTTTCCAAATGCATCAGTAGTTTGCATTTGGTAATAATTCCTCAGTGCCAGGGAGGCTTATCTTGGGAGACATGCCCAATGCTGGGGAGAAATTAGTGTGTTTATATTCTAAGTATGGCTTAGAGAGAGGCCTCATTTGATGAAGAAGGAGTCTTCATCAAATCTTAGGCAATATATAATACTAGGCTAAGTTTCAATTTCACAAGAAAAGGCTCAAAAGTACAACCATCAATATCAAAGGCCTGGAGTAATGCTCTGTCATCCTTTGCTAGGCGCTGCCGTTACACTCTGGGGATTCTTACTGCTCTATTAGAGAATGTAGCAGGACTTCACAGGATGGGAATTCAATTTTCTTTTGGTTATTGTGTGGGTCTCTACCCACCAAGAGAACACCGCATGCCCACTTGAAGTTATAGAGGCATGTCCAGGTGCACCCCTCCCCACACATCCCCTATCACCACACGCACACCAGTGATAATCCCCACCACAGTGGTGACCCTTCTGTGATCCAAACCACTCCAAACAAAGCTAAAAAATAAGCAAATAAAAATAAGAAAATAAAATAATAATAATAAATAAAAACAAAATACATAAACAAAAATAAAAGTAAAAATAAAAATTTTTTAAATAGTAAAATAAAATTTTTTGAATGTCTTTCATCACCATAAGATCTGTTATCTTTTATATATAGTGACAGTTTCTTCCCTAGTTTCCCCCAGTGTCTTACTTTTTTCACTTTATCTTCAAAGAAGCTTTAGGTTACAGAAAAGTCACATATAAATTATAGGGGATTCCCATATACTCAACACCTTCCTCCAACCCAATCTCCCCTATTAATAATATTGTACATGTGTATGGCACATTTGTTACAATTGATGTACAAATATTGAAGCATTGCTACTAACCATTGTCAATGGTTTACATTAAGGTTCACATTTTGCACTGTATGGTTCAATAGGTTTTGACAAAATTTTAAATAGCCTGTGTCCATCACTGCAAGATCATACAGAACAATTCCAATGCCCTAAAATGGGCCTGTGTTCCATCTATTCTATTCTCCCCTTCCCCTTTCCTCAGAACCTATGGTAACCACTAAGTTTCAATTTTTGAAGAATAAGGTTCATAGTTACATGCAATAATATTGAGGGCTTGACTTAGTGGCCTTTTTTTTTTATTAGGCATTGCCTATGTTCTCGAGAGATTCATGCCCCTTGAAAGCATAGCTGGAATCCCCAGGATGAGAGTTTAATATTTTCTTGTTTACTGTGCAGGTCTCCACCCACTGAGATTACATACTATAACAAGATAAACACTTTCATATTCCACAAACACATGCCCCAAGTGTGCCCTATCCCACATATTCCCCCACTCCCAACTCCCTGCACCCTGCACCAGTTGCCCTCCCTTGCCATATTTTCCAGAAAAACATTCCCACCATTGTAGTTTTAACCAGAGACCTATAAATTGCAGAGTCCACCTGCTCCTTCCTCTAGCCCTACCCTCAGTTCCATGGATAGTCCAATCCAACCCCTCACCCTATTTACCCTCATATTCCAACACCATCGAACTTAATCACATCACTGCACCAACAACCCCATCTACTGCCCAACCACCCCCTTGCACCTCATCATACTTGTTACCAAAAAATTACCCATTTCTTTCAGTTAATGAAATAAAAGAACATGCTTATTACTCTAATTCAACTCTTGAATTAATTCCAGTTTCTAATAAAAACATATCATATGGTATGTATTTCTCATGAAATCATAATGCTATCCAATAACATAAGAGTAATACTGGATTCTGCATAAAATTATTACCCTAAAGCTTTATTTGCTTTTTTATACAAATATATATCTAATTTAATAAATCTTCAAGTCAACAATTTCAACGTGGTTTCTGTGAAGCAATTTAGATCATACAGAAAATAAAATGCTTTTAATTTAAATATAATTTTCCAAAATATATTTTATGTTAAATTCATTTGAATTTATATGGTTTGGTTGTCAAAATAAACAGACACCAATACAACAGAATAAAAGGCACAACTACAAACCCCTTATACTGGAGCACTCATATATAACACAGAGATAATGTAAAGTAGTACAGTGACAATACGTATTTTTCAATAAATGGAACTTGGACAAATGTACAAACATATTGGAAAAAAAGAAATTTCACTTACATTAATAGAGCAGCATCTACTCATGTTTCAAATAGATAATAGATTATGGCAAAGTATCATCCATTTTTTGAAGCCATACTTTTCCATACCTTTACCATTTATATTGTCTAAGTCAGGTAGATGGGCTATCTTTATATCAATGGATTACTGCAGGGCATGGTTAATCTTATATTTCTTAAGTTTCCATTAGGTTTTTGTTTTGTTTTGTTTTGTTTTTGCAGGCTTGCTGCTCTTTAATGGGTGGCGCAGGCCAGGGATTTCCGTGGAGGGGCCTCTGAGGACCGAGGTCTTGGGGTCCAGCTCGGCTACTCGACGGCTTTCACCAAGGCCTGGTTGGCCTCCATGAGAAATTTGCATCTTCGTCCACGCAGCGTTATCCGCAGCCCCTGGCAGCTCCGACTACGCCTTCTTCAAGTTCGCCTTGGCCAACCCCATGTCCCACATGTCCAGCATCACAGCCTCTTGGGCCAGTAACTGCACTGGAGAGTCGGGTTCATCACGAGGGAGCCGCTGCTGAGGAGGTCCTGGGAAGCAGTGCCTCCTCAGCATGGACTACAAGCAGCCCTGGCCAGAGGACCTGCAGTGTGGACACGTGGGCAGCCAGGATGACCAAGGCCCCGTTTACGCGGGCAAGTCCACCTGCCAGACGCTGGCGCCGCTGAGGACCACCTGCGTGGGCGAGGCCAAGGTGAACGACCTCTGTCCCGGGTGGGCAGTGGGGGCCGGGGAGGCCGGGGTCTCCGCGTAGGCGCGCGCCTGCCTCAGGAGGCGGTGGAGCAGCGCAGCGGGTAGCAAAGTGGCGGCGGATCCCATTACTTGTATTTCTATTAGACTTAAGTAATACCTCACAAATCATTTTTTGTCGCAACTGGAGTGGAAGCAGAGGAATTAACTATCTTCTGAAACACGGACACATGAAAAGAAAGGAACAATGACTTAGAAAAGATTATTAGTTTTAAAAACTTCAGAAAAATCCCTATATAAAAGCTAAATAATTAATCATTAAGTTTAATTCTAATTCAAATAGGATTTTATTTCAGTTAGCTGGTATTAAGTTTGTCCTTGAGTCCCTCAATCTCCCCCAAAACATTACAAATCCTTTGATAGGGGATAAGTAGGTAAACTGCAACCTTGTACATTAAATGTTAGAAAAATTTTTAGAAAAGCTTCTAAGAACTGTGGAAGAACACAAGGGCAGCAAGTAGCAGCCAACTTTCTCAGACTTCCTCATTACTGAAAGCATATACAATTTTAGTATAGAAAAGTCAGTCAATTTTATAAAATTAAGCTTTTAGGTTGAAAAGCACAGCCTTTAACATGCGCAGAGAAAAACAGTCTCTAAAAATCTTAGTAAATAGTTTTAGAAAGAAAAACATGCCGTTATTAAATGCAGCTGGTACTGGGACTCTGGAAAAGCAAGTGATAGTCTTGTGCCTCAGCTGCCGGCCAAGGACGATAGAGCACTAAAATATTAAAAATAGTACAGATTAACACACGCATGCTCTATAAAAAGTAAATCTTTGCAAACTCAATATATAATGGGCGAATATTATGAGCAAGAGGCGTTTTGCTATTGTTGGCAACTGAGACAATGGGTCATAAGTTAATGCAGAATTTACAGTCAAAATGTAGTTACCTATAAGAAAAGGGAAATGTTGTTACTGCCAAATATTCTATTTCATCCTTTTAAAAATGTCTCATTCTATCATTTCATATTTCCAAGAATTCTATTACAATTTTCAATCCTATGCAGTATAAATTGTTCATTGGTCCTGTGCCTTTTAGAACAAAACATGACTATGGGACCAGAGATGACCTTGTGACAGAGTTTTACAAATCCATTAATTCACCAGAGGATTTTCCACTTTCTGCCATAACAAATTGAATTTCTATCTTTCCTAGTTTCTAGCTGGGCAGTTGCAGTGATGTTTCTATTCTGTGGCAGAGAGATCTAGTAAGCTGGGAGCCGTGAATGTAAAATGTTAATGTGGGCAAGAACATGAAAATAAAGATTTCAGGACTAGTATAAAATGCTCTGGAGATCTCAGCATTAGCATCAGAGTTGCTCTGAGGATCAAATGAATAAACTCTAACCACATTTCACCCACTGTTGTTTTTCTATATATATACTCCAGATTTAAAAATCATATTATTTGATAAGAAATGAAAGCATCTTCATTTTATATCTTCCCTTAAAAATTTCAGTACAGTTTTATTCCAAGAAAATGCACTTATCTCTTGATTTATCTGATTAAGAAACCATCCAAATAGCAATAAAGAAATTTTTTTAAAAGTTATGAACATCAGTAATGAAGGCAATGGGAAGGTTCACATGAGTTGATCTTCATACAAATAATAAAATACTTGCCAGCTACACACACACACACACGGCATTAAAAAAAAAAGACTCACCAATTAGTTTATTCGTGATTTTGAAGAGATATCTCAGGATTACACAGCATTGGAAGAAATCAAGATTGTGAAAAATAAGAAAAACATTTGAAATAACTCTAAATGTAATGAGGAATTTAAATTTACAAAGGGATATTTTATAACTTTTAGTTAAAACACTCAAAGAGATAAAGGATGGTTGTGAATCTGTATTTTCCCATGAGAAAAATAAATCTAATACTAAAAAGAGCTAAGAGAAATCATATAAAATGAGCATATTTTCAAGCCTTAAAATCACCGAGAAAGTTTTAAGTGATTTGAAGAATATTTTCATAATATAGAAATAAAATTAAAATTGAAAATATGCAGGAATATGTTTTCCTAATGCTGAGATAGAAATAAAATTGGTGATTAAAAAATTCAAAAACTTATTAAAAATTCACCAGGAAATAACATATGTTTGAAGTCAGATTTCAGTGCTTTAACCTAATATTTTCCTCATTCTGCAGTTGTTTCTCAGTTCTATTTGCTTTATTATTCAGTCAAGATACTCTATGAAAGTGAATTCGACAAAAGCAATTTAAACATGTTTCTCTGAGCCCACACACTCAATAGTCTCTTCAAGTTTGGCCATATCCAGTACTTTGAAATACTCTCAATGGCATAAATAAGCATTGAACCAAAAAATATTGATATGAAAGACGTAGTCTTCTGCATTTGATGTCATTCTTGTTTTTTGTTCAAAGTAATCCTAACCATTTCCCAAAACATTTTAACAGTGTGGGAAATGTTTTTAAGAAGGTTACATGAATTATTCACTTGTAGTATTGAATATAAATGACTGAGGAACAGAGATATTACTACCACATGTATGCATGATGCAAAATATATAAACAACAAAACAGTAGACATTTACGAGAAGAAATTCAAACTTAAGGACACATGTCAAGTATAAATTAAACTTTTCTTAGATTTTGGTTTTAAGAATTTTTTAATCCAAATCCTTGCAACGGAACTCAAAGCATCCATTGAACGTTCTGCCTAGAACAGTGCCAATCTCCTTGTACTACAGATTATAGATGACAGATTTATGAGCAGGGACACCATGAAGTAGAACATGGCTGTGAGGAGATTTTTAAGAGATGCATTATTTGCAATCAGAACAAAAACAGCAATCAAAACAGACATTACAAACAAAATGAAAATTGCCACCTGAGGGTTATTGCTGGTTAAAACTTTGTTAGGTGCTCCCACCGAACACATCCAAAGTACCACTAAAAATATATTAATATATGACATAAACATAAAGGCTGAGCATATTAACTCAATACAATCATATATGGTTTAGGAACTGTAACTGAAATTCAAAGATCTATGAGGGATAAATCACATATAAAGAAGGACATTGGAGAGTGTAGCTGTGGGTTGGTTACAATGAAAATAACAGAAGATTTCCAGTCAGCGCCCCCAGATAAAGCACTAATAACAGTAAACCTTTCAAAACTTGGACCCACTGAGAACTTGAGATATCCCTAGGGAGGATTTCCGTGAAGATGGTGAGTTATTCTAGATCTTATGATATCCTGCACTCAAATGAAATGAAATGATAAGGTGCTAATAACAACCATTGTGAGTCAATGCACATCAGTAACAAAGAAAATGCCACTATTGGTATCAATATATGGCACAAAGAAGAATTTATAGAAGAAATGCACAAAAGTGAATATTCTGATGTTAATGAACGCACATAATTCTCTTTTCATTTTCTTTCCTAACTCTGATGATATATATTAATTTCAATAATCATAGGATTAGAGAATCTAAGCACATGAATGAATTTTAAATTTAATGCAGACACACTAATCTTTCAGTTATTGAATCATACTTACACTAGTTCTCTAAATATTTTTTCAAACTCTGCCTGGACATACCCAGTAATTGTTTTCTGATTTTCTTCAGTATCAAATAGCTGTCACAGGCATGCTCTGTAAGTGACCCTCATTATCAGCATATTTGTTTGACCAATCTAATTATTGCTGATTCATTTTTGGGCCATGGAACCAGAATGACTTCTGATGTCTTCCCTTGTTGGCCAGCAGACTAGGAACTGTTCTGTCCAAAGTTCATAAATGGTTCTGAGGGTCTTC
>JAQZBX010096689.1:0-11772 GCA_029593785.1 Cabassous unicinctus
AGAAATAAGTTTCATAAAAGCAAGCTTCAAGATCAAGGTTTTGACACAACAGCACTGAAGCAGTCTAGTAAAATAGGGAATCAATATATGGGTCTGGAACCTGGCAAGAAGGCCATTTGGATATCAATAGCCCCAAGATGGCTTCTGGAAGACCCTAATGAATGAGATTTCCTCCAGAAGCCAGGAGAAGCCATGGATATCTCCAGGGACATTATCATTGGGCCCTTCTGTTGGATTGATGGGTGGGGTAATCAATTAAAACAGCAAACAGCTGGGACTCTTCCCATGCAATTAGCAATGGGATAGAATAATTAATGGTTCAAAAAGCAGGTGCAAAGCCTGAATCTCTCTCTTGCCTTTGGAACTCTGTTCTGGCCTTCTTTGACCCTGCCTGGATCAATATGCAAATAAAACCTGGATATTCATAATCTATAATGGGAAATTGTAGCATGTAAATTGGTCCTCTTTATCACCCTTCAGCCCAATCCTCTCTAACTGGGACCTATGTTCTGTTATTTTCTCCCATTTGTCTTCTCACCATTCCTTAATCAATTAGTGGCCTAACTCATCTGATATGCCCTTGAAATTCATTTCTACAGCATAGTCAAGAACCACGACAAAGTCTAGAAACAGCATTACATAGGAAGCGGTGGTGGGTATAATTCTGATGAAACAATGAGTAAGAGATATTTTAGTATTATTAAAAAAGGATTAGCAAAAAAAAAAAAAAAGAATTAGCTAGGTTTGAAATATGCTATGAATCTAGTCTTTCCAAGATCTATGATTTAACCAACTAAGTCTTAAGGTGCTGTGTTCACTAGTTTATGTAATATTTGCATTTTGTCTTTGATGTCTTTAATGTTTTCCATGTTTGAATGTCTATGGATGCGGTCAATAAATGGGGCCCTTCTGGGGAGTCTAAATTAGCACAGATCCAGGAATTTGATAGATTTTCTACATGATCAGTCCATTGTCTTGCTGGGAAAAAGATGATAAATGACAAGGGACTATGAAGAGGGTAAGGGTAAGAAAGAAATTTAAAAAATGGCTAGGATTTATTATTCATTATTGGAGGGACAAAGATGGACTGAGGTGAAGGTGGGATTGAAAATATGAATGAGATCTAATAAGATAATAATGAATATAATTGAGTTTATTTCATTTGATGAAAATCAAGTCTTGTCCTGGTTCTTCTGTTAGCTCTCTTCATCAGATGTCATTCACTTTTGGGTGACTTAAGCCTAAGATTACCAGTATTAATTGTACAGACCTGGTCTGGAGTCTTGGGATAGTGTCTATGTCAGATGCTCTCTGATTCTGATCCTTGGTCAATTTGAGCTTTAGATGTCCAGTAGGTATGGATTTCCAGGCAGGGTAGGAAGTTTCTTTAAAGAAAAATATGAAGCCAAGAATGAATGTTTTCTAATTTAGCTGCAAACAATTAAGTTAGAAGTGCCTACTAGGGTCCTTTTCAATCAGGTTGAGTGTATCTTTTTTGGAGATGTCTTTTCCAATATACAAATTACAAGGCTGAAAATTGCAGTTTTGGATATGTTTCTCTCCCGAGTACATTGTAAAACATTTGCTCTACCAGGGTTTCATTTATCTTTAATGTTTTGATTGTTTACTGGCAATAAGTTAGCATATTTTCTTTTATGAGGCAGGGCTCATATATACTATAATTTCCTTCGGATTCTGTGTTATCATTTCAAATGAAGATAACTCATGTTTCTCTACTAACTATAGTTACTACTAATATTTTGATGATATCTTTCATCATTTGTAACAAATGTTCCACAAGAATGCAAGGTGTTGCTGGTGGGGTGACGTATGGGAGCCTGTATGTTATGCATGCATGTTCTGCAAGCTAACCAATTTTTAATTAATAAATGAAGAAAAGAAAATAATAGTCTAAAATAATAATATTAGTAATACAAGTAATTAATAAAACTACTAATAAATAAGGCAGTTGGATGAAATTCTTAAAGCACTGAATGAAAACAAATGCCAGGCAAAAATTTTTTATCCTGCAAGTCCCACTTTCAGAAAAAGGGAGAGAATAGGATATCCTTAGATAAACAAAAGATAAAGGAGTTCCTTACCACTGGACTTGCCCTACCAACAGTGCTAAAGGGTATTCTTAAGACTTAAAGGAAAGGACACTAGACAGTGGAATATACCTTACTTCCTACAGGTGGTAAAATGCAAATGCATTAAGAGTAATGATAAATTATTGTTTCTTATGTACAATGTACAAAGACATAAGCAATAACAAGCACCAAAAATTGTGGGGTGACAGAATGGTGAAGGAAAAGTATATGTGCATGCTATTGAAGTTAAGTTGGTATTGAACCAAGTATGTTTATAATATATTTAGGATGTTGAATTTTAAACCCATAGTAACAACAAGGAAAATATATACAGATAAAAATGAGAAGTTGTGCAATATGGTAAAACACAAAAAAAGCAAATAAATATAAAAGTAGGCTTTAATGGAAGTAAGGGACAAAAGGATATTACAGTTAAAAGGCTAAAAAACAAAATGGCAAAGGAAAGTTCCATATTACCAACAGAGACTTTAAATGTAAATGGATTAAATTCTCCAGTCAAAAAGGAGAGTCTGGCAGAATGCATATAGAAGCATGACCCAACTCTACATTATCTATAAGAGATTCAACTTAAATTCAAAGATACTTGTAGGTTGAGCGTGAAAGGATGTAAAATATACCATGCTAGTAGTAACCAAAAGAGAGCTGGAGGAGTTATACTAATATCAGATAAAATAGACTTCAAGTAAAAAGCAGTTATGAGGGACAAATATGGTCAATTTATACTGATAAAGGGGACAATTCAACAGGAATATGTAACAATTAAAAATATATAGGCAACTAACAGCATAGTCCCAAAATATATGAATCAAATACTGACAGATTTCAAGAGAGAAATTGGTGATTTCACATTTGTAGTAGGATAATCTACTGCAACATTCTCAATAATGCATAGAGCATATAGTCAGAAGATCAGTAAAGAAGTAAAGGAATTGAATGATAAACTAATCCAACTAGAGCTAACAGACTTATATAGAACACTGAACTCAACAGAAAACAGAATTCACATTCTTCTCAAGTGCATGTGGATCATTTTTCACGATAGAACGTATGTTGAGTCATAAAACAAATCTTAATAAATTCAAAAGTATTGAAATCAGACAATGTATATTCTTCAACCACAAAAGGATGAAGCTAGAAATCATTAAAAGAGAGAGAAATGTAAAATACACAAAAAAGTAGAAATTAAACAACATACTCTTAAACAACTAATGGGTTAAATAGAAAATCTGAAATGAAATTAGGAAATATTTTAGGTGAATGAAAATGAAAATACAGAATACCAAAACCTATGAGAGTTAGCAAAGGCAGTGCTAAGAGAGAAACTTATAGCTTTAAAAACTTACATTAAAAAAAGAAGAAAGTTTTCAAATCAGAAACTAAAATCAAAACAGGAAGAACTTGCGAAAGAGCAGCAAACTAAACATAAAGTGAGAAGAATGAAAGGAATAACAAAGATCATAATGGAGATATATGAAATAGGAAACAAACAAACAAGCAAAAAAAAAAAAACCAATAGAATAAAAAAAAAGGTGATTATTTGAAAGTATCAATAAAAGGGACTTTGGTCAGCTTGACTGACCAAGAAAGAGATGATACAAAAATGAAAATCAGAAATGCAATAGGGGCATTACTATCAACCCCACTGAAATAAAAATGAGAATAACAGAATACAAAGAACAACTATATGCCAATAAATTAGATAACCTACATGAATTGGACAAATTCTTAAAAACACAAAAACTACCTATATTGACTCAGGAAGAAACAGAAGACCTAAAGAAACCAATTACTAGGAATGAGATTGAATCAGTAATAAAAACCCTCCTGGTAAATAAAATCGTAGGACCAAAAGGCTTCACATGAGAATTCTACCAAACATTCCAAGAAGAATTCATTCCAATTCTGCTCAAATTCTTTTAAAAAACTTGAAGAAGACAGAACATTTCCTAACTCATTCTATAAGCACATCACCCTCATACCAACTCCCCCCCCAAAAAAAGATACAACAAGAAAAGAAAACTACAGACCTATATCTCTTATAAACATGGATACAAATATCCTCAACAAAATACTAGCAAACCAAATCCAACAGTATATTATAATTATACACCTTGATCAAATGAGATTAATCCCTGTTATGCAAGGTTGTTTCAACATGGGAAAATCAATATAATACACCACATTAACAGAATGGAGGGGGGAGAAAAATATGATCATGTCAATTAAGGCACAAAAGGCATTTGACAAAATACAGTACCCCTCTTTGATAAAAACACTTAGAACATTAGAAATAGAAATGTTCTTCATCATGATAAAGAGCACATATGAAAAACCCACAGCTAACATCCTAATTAATGGTGGACGACTGAATATTTTCCCTCTAAGATCAGGAACAAGACAAGGATGCCCACTGTGACAGTTTGAAGCTCTTTTATGAATTCCAAAATGGAAAATATTATGTTCATGAACTAATCCATTCCTGTGGGTCTTGGAAACTTTAGATTGTACTACATCAGTGAAGTGTGACTCAGGCTGGGTTTCCACCCTCTTACTAGAGCTTTAGATAAATGGAGACATAGGGAAAGACAGAGAATGGAAGCTGACATTTTTCACTCTACCATGAAAGAGGATGAGGATTGCTAGCAACGAAAGCCTACTCATTAACTCCCTAAGAGCCTGCACCGAAGGAGAAGCTCAAGGCTGAAGAAGGAGCCATATGACTGATAGCCCACAACTGAACTTTGGAAGAAAAAAGAACAGCTGAGACTGAGAAAGGAGGCTTGGAAAGAGACAAGCCCTATGACTGGTTGCTCACAGCTGTGCTCCAGGTGATAGTAGATTCTGCAGTCTCAGGCAGGGACTTCAGCAGAGATCAACTGCCATCTTCACCATGTGGCAAGACACCAGGATCACCAGTAGCAGATTTTGTTGAAGAATGCATCTCAAATGATGCTTTGATTAGAATATTTCATGGCATCAAAATGGCATGGTTTACCCTAAATGAAATTCACATTATAAAAGTCAACCCACTTCTGGTTCTTTGTATTGACAGCCCTTTGGCAAACTAAGACAACCAATGTTACTGCTGTTATTCAACATTGTACTGAAAGCTCTTGCCAGAGAAATTAGGCAGTAGAAAGAAATAAAAGGCATTAAATTTGGAAAGGAAGAAACAAAACCTTCCTACTTTGCAGATGATATGATCCTATATTCAGAAAATCCTAAAAAAATACACAATAAGCTACCAGGGTTAAAAAATGAATTCCAAAATTTGGTGGTGTAGAAGATCAACACCAAAAAATCAGTAGTGTTTCGATACACAAGCAATAAGCAATCAGTGGACGAAATCAAGAAATGAATTCCATTCACAATAGTAACCAAAAGAATTAAATATCTAGGAACAAGCCTCACCAAGGATGTAAAAAATTTTCCACAGAAAACTACAGGACATTGCTAAAAGAAATCGAAGAAGATCTATATAAATGAGAGGATATTCAGTGTGCAAGGATTGGAAGACTAAATATCATTAAGCTATCAATACTACCCAAAGCAATTTATATATTCAATTCAATCCCAATCACAACTCCCACAACCATCTCGGCAGGAATAGAAAAGCCAATCATTAAGTTTATATGAAATATTATGGTACCCAAAATAGACAAAGGCATCATGAAAAAGAAGAATGAAGTTGTATGACTCATACTTCATGATCTTATAACTTATTACAAAGCCACAATAATCAAAGTATCATGGAACTTGCACAAGGACAGGTGTAGATACCAATAGAATCAAATTGAGAGCTCAGAAATCAGCCCTCATATTTTGGCCAACTGATTTTTGACAAGGTAGAAAAGACTGCACAATTGGGAAAGAATTGCCTCTTCAACAAGTGGTGTTGGGAAGACTGGATCTCCATTTGGAAAAAAAAGAAGAGCCCCTAACACACAACATATATAAAAATCAACTCAAAATGCATCACAGACCTTAATGTAAAAGCTAAAACTATCAAAACCCTAGAAGAAAATGTAGGGAAGCAACTTCAAGACCTTGTGTTAAGCAATTTTTTCTTAGATATACCAAAGCGCAAGTAACAAAAGAAAAAATAGATAAATGGGACCTTGTAAAAATTTAAAAAAATTTATTCTCAAAGGACTTTATCATGAAAGGGAAATGATAACTTACACCATAGGGGAAAATATTTGGAAACCACATATCTGATCCAGACTATATAAAGAAATCCTTCAATTTAACAGGAAAAGAAAAGCCACACAATTTAAAAAATGGGCTAACGATTTGAACAAGATATGCAATGGCCAGAAAGCACATGAAAAGATGCTCAACATCATGAGCCATCAAGGAAATGTAAATAAAAACCTCAATGAGATACTATTCACACAGATGAGAATGGCTGCTATAAAAAAACAACAAGAAGTGTTTAAGAGGATGTGGAGAAATAGGAACTCTCATTCATTGTTGGTGACTATGTAATATGGTGCAGCCATTGCGGAACACACTATAGCAATTCCTCAAAAAGCTATATATAGAACTACTTTGTGACCTGGCAATCACACTACTAGATATATACCGAAAAGAATTGAAAGCAAGGACTCAAACATACATTTACACATGATGCTCATAGTTAGCATTGCCAAAATATGGGAGCAGCTCAAGTGTTCATCATCTGATGGACTGATAAATAAAATTTGGTATATGCATACAATGTAATGCCTTTCAACCTTAAAATGAAATTAAATTATGATACGAGTGACAAGATGGATGAGTCTGGTAGATATAAGTTTGTGTGAAATAAGCCATGCAAAAGGGACAAATATTGTATTATATCACTGATTTGGACAAGTTAGAATGAGCATACTCATAGTCAGGATCTAGAATATATATTACCAGGGGATATGGTGAGGATATAGAAAGGTAAGTTAAGGCTTAAAATGTGCAATGTTCATATTTGGAATAATGGAAATATATTGGAAATTGATGGTGGTGATGGTAACACCACATGGTGAACAAAATTAACATCACTGAAATATATATCTAAATATGCTTATAAAGGGAAAGGTTTGATTATGTATATGGTAACGGAATAAAGTTTTTTTAAATTCCATGGACTTGCACTACAGAAACAACAAACCTTGAGTTAAACCATGGACTTTAATTAATAGTACAATCATAAAAATTTGATGTCATCATTTATAAGAAATGTTCCAAACCAATGCAAATTGCTGTTGTTGGAGTGGTGTTTGGGAATCCTGTATTTTATGCATGATTGTTCTGCAAATCTGAAAATTCTCTAATAATTATTTTAAAAGCACATGCTGAAGTAAGGAGATTAGAAGTCTTTATCTCTAGAAAATGATGTTAGGTTAGCCTGTTCCAACAATGCTAATGTATTGGCCAAAAGGTACAAACCAAAGAGGGATGATTAGAAGTAATAACATGTAAAGTTGCCATAATGCATGGATGAAGGATGCCACAGTGGCAGGTCTGAGCAGTTATCCAGAGGGAAACCTGCGATTCAAATGCAAGGGAACTCTGGGAGAGTGCAGAAGAGTAAAGATTGAAGGAGGAAATTGCAATTGAAGATGAGTCTGGAAAAGCAATACCATTAATAACTATAAAATAGTAAGTAATCAGGGATCATGATGACACACAGGAAGAGATTCCAGCTCAAAATCAGACAGTAATGAAAGAGGATATCCCTGCAGAATTAGTAGAACTAACAGAAACCTTTAAACAAAAAGGTTGTGAGAGTACACCTGGTTGGTTAGATTATAGGATGTAAGAGGAAATGGTATTATGCTTCTAGGAATAAAATTGACAATAATGGCCAGCATAATTACACCTCTCTCTCTTAATCAGCACCTTCACCAGGCACAGCAAGGACCAGATGGCATTCAAAAAATATTAGTATGGCACATTTAAGCTGCAAAATTCGTCTGGCCTAATGAAGGTGATATACCATTTACAATAGGCCAATGGTCATCTATAGAAGAATTACAGAATATAGTCAGAGAATTAGGAGGCATCATATGCTGAACTTTTGTGGATCTGATGATGAAATGTTCACAGGCAGTATAAAGGATAAAATCTTCCAAATCATGCTTCCAGCCCAGAATAGGACATTAGTAGATATTCTAAGCCCACTAGTTGGCTAGCCCATTCACCAGATGGCACAAGCAAGAACAGACCCTGTTGAGATGGAATTAGTTTGATCAAAAGGGTAAAGAAATGAAACAAAAAGAGATCTTGCAAGGGAAGGGAAAGAGGGGGCCCATACATGTAACCTTTAAACCATTATAGGCTGATCTAATTGTTGCAGTCTCCCCACTAAAAAAACAAACGACAACCTAATGTTATATTAGTAGGTCTCTGACAAAAGCTGCCTAAGGAGTAAAGATATCAGCTGCTGCCTACATGCAAATCTGTGCCACTGGTTATTACTCTGTCAGCAGCTCCTGAAGAAAGTAAGTATAGTATAAGGGAGTGGATAACCCTGTCTCTGAAGGCTAGGGCTGTGGCCACAGTAACCTGCAAATATGGGTGATACCAGGTGAACAGAAGGCTTCACATAGAGCTAGATATCCACTGGTCTCCAATAAACCATTTGCACATTGTAGCCCTTATTGATATTGGAGCACAGTACACAGTGACCTATGAGAATCCATATGAGAAGACCTATGAGCTTCTAAAGGTGATAGAAGGATATGAGGGGAAAGCCATATGAGAAGTGCAAACTACCCAAACATTACAAATGGGATTTCTCACCCTCTAAAATTGTGTCATATATGTTTCTACCATACCCATATATATATTAAGGGCCACCACCAGTGAATTTTGCCTACACATATGCAGGAGAAATAAACTATATGAGGTGTTACTTATTGTTACCCAGTGCACTTGCCTGTAACCAGGAGGGTCATACATACTAAACAACATTGCCTCCCAGGTGAACATGCTGAAATCAATGAAACACTACAAGAACGGGCCAGAGTGGGGAGCATATGACCAGCACAGAGCCCTTTAATGGTCCTTTATGCCCAGTGAGAAAACCTGATGACAGTTGGAGAAGGAAGGTCTATTATCAAGAATGAAATGAGATTGTTCCTTTTATTCATGCCACAGTTTCAAATTTTGCAATGTTTCTTAATAACTTATTTCCCCAGTTAGGAGAATTCCATTATGTATTAGACTTTGTTAACACCTTTCCAATATCCTATTAGCTGAAGATAGCCAAGGTTAGTAGGCATTTATTTGGAAGTGGGTCAGTGGACTTTCCAGGTTTTACCACAAGGGCACCTACACAGCCAGACCATCTGTCATGCAGTGGTGGCATCTGATCTAGCAAAATGGGAAAAGCCACCAAGTGTTGCTGTGTTTCACTATATTGACAATATTATACTTACTTGTTATAATATTACATCTCCAAAAATTGTGCCCCTGTCATTGCAGTGCCTGTAATGTTGAAGATGAGCCACCAAAAATGCCTAGAACCAGGGGCATGAACAGTCTATAAAATTCCTAGGGGATGTTTGGTCAGGTAAGTCAAAGGTCACCCCTGTCAAAGTTATAGCAAATAGCTGTAAAACAGATCCAAACTCTAGGCACTTTAATAGCAAGCAAGCTTGTGAATGGGAGATTGCCACCTATCCAGAAGATTTTGGGTGGGTCCTGTGGCAAAAACAAAGCAGGACGGAATACCACTTGGGTTCTGGTCCCAACAATGAACAGGAACAGAACAATGATATAGTCCTATTGAAAAACAAGTATTAGCAGTATATGTTGCTCTTATGCAAACTGAGCCTATAACAGTGACTTTGCCAATAACTGTGAATATTTCCAGTAAGTGGAAATGACAGTCAAGGACACCCATAATCAGTCTGAAAGTGTTTGTGAACAGGCTAGCACACTATACAAATCAAATACTTATTTACAGCAATGGAGTTCTCTCCATCCTAACCACTATCTAAAGAGTTACATAAATTATTGGGGACAGTTACATATGTAGAGGATCCAAATTCTCCTACACCACCCATTCTAGCAATAGAGAAAGCAGCATTAATAATATAATGAGTAAGAGCCCCATTGGAAGATGCCGGTTATGCAGATGGTTTCTGCAGAGGACCATACCCCTGATGGCACATGATAGCTGTTCAAATAACTATTAACACCATATGGATGGGTGAAGGAGAGCATTAAAGCAGTCAATGGGCTGAGCAATATGCCATCTAGATGGTTATAGTCCATGAGCCTACACCAGTCTCCTTATGCTCCAACAGCTGGGCTGTGTGTCATAGTCTGATTCTCTGGATGGGATGCTGGCAATAAGAGAAATGGAAGATAGTTAGTTAGGATATATAGGGTAAAGCCCTCTGAGAAGATATTTGGGTTAGGGTAAAAAAAGAACAACCAATGCCAAAATAACAATTTGGCATATTCCAGCCCATATTTCACTCATGCTTCTGGGAATCCTGGAAGCCAAAACATTAGCTAAAATTAGATGGGTTGATGGAAATCATGATCAAGTAGATTGGCTACAGTTTAAATAGGGACAGAAGGGTCCTAAGAGTGTATTTGAAGCATGTAAAAGATTACATTTTCCCTTGAAATAGAGTGATATGTTTACTTCCAGTGAGTCCTGTCTAACATGTGCTCAATGGATGAACCCTCTACTCCATAACATGGGACAGATACCATAGTGAATACAAGCCAAGCAATGCTGATGAATACAATATCTATGACCCTTTCCTCTGTCCGATGGACAAAAGAAACACCAAGCTATGTAGATAATGCTTCAAGCATTCTGCAGGGTTTTGGATGTTGACAAGCAAATCAAGCCTCAACAATACTAGGATTGAAAAAGTTTCCTGTATGTGTGGGTATCCACAAAACATTGTTAGTGACCAAGGCACCCATTTTAAAGGTCACTAAGTACAAGACCAGGTGCAAGAAAGAGAAATTGTGTGTGGTGAGTGTGATAACCAATACATGGAAAAAGACCTTGAATAAAAGGGGGAAAATGTAAAGACAAATGAATTTATAGGGCTAATAGACTTCAAAGTGATTTGGGAGGTCATCCCAGAGGTAACGCTTATGCGCATCTCAGCAGGATCTCATAGACTGCCAAAGTGGATACTACTCCAAGTAGTGGGGCTCCTGAGGGCTCTGGATGCACTCAGGTCTTGTGGTCAGGGCAGATAGCTCTGGAGTTTGGTGCCTTGTCAGTGAGCCTTACTTTGGAGTTTGTGCTCTTGAGAGTGACAGAGTTGGACTCAGGTATGGCTTGCCTACACATGGTTCAGCTGTCCCTTCTGGTTGAACCCATACATGGTGCTGGAGTTGGTAGATGTAATATGACATTAATATGTAATATCAGAGACTTGAATCTTTGGGCTGTCCATCTGCTAACCAGGTTTTGAGACTCAGTGGAGTTTCAATACAATTTTCCAGTTCATTGGACTCACCTCGGACAACTAACAGGAAGGTGAGGATTGACAGCCACCATACCAAGGAAATGAGAGAGACTACAACTCCAAGTAAGGGCGTTCCATCAATTGGCTGTATGGTATCAAATCTCCCTCTCAATTTGAGGTGGAGTTAAATCACCATCCCAGAATTCTCAGGATTGAGTTATGAACTATGGACTAGA
>JAQZBX010096690.1:0-11771 GCA_029593785.1 Cabassous unicinctus
AAATATGTAACTTTATTTTTAACCTGTTTCCCTTGGTCATAATGCCACCTGATTTGGTGGCTCACTACTGCACAAATGTACAGAAGATAAAAATTATAATAAGAATAACAAAAAGCTTCATATTCAGAGGGTTGATGGCCGAGGGCTCTTCCACAGGACAATGCTGCCCTCTACACTCAGCACAGGAATGAAAATGGTGTTTTGGAGATGTGGCCTCCCCTCCTGTGTCCCTGCGACCCTCTGCATGGGGTACTGTATTTAATTTGACTGCAAGAGGAGTAAGCTTCATTTCCAACAAAAGCTGCAAGAGCCAAGAAAGAAAAAAACTTGTCAAGTAGAAAGCCAGACTTTCCAAGTTACTGGATCTGAATGGCTTCAAAAGAGTTCAAAGATACTTCCCGGTGGAATCCCACCAAATGGGACGTATATTTCCAAATCCTTTTGGTATAGTTGAAGGATAGGGAGGGAGAGCAGGAATTTTGGTGAAGATCATCTGGCTGCTTCCTGCTGTCATGGGACATTGTAGGCGCCGGTGCTACTCCCTCTCTGGCTGCATGTAGGAGTGGAGTTCTTGAAAATTTGTGGTTAGGGTCATGTAGCTGACTCCTTTCTTGAGTAGGACATGTCACCCTGTGTTACAGTCAATCTGTGCATTGTTTTTTGATGAAATCAGAGAAGATTCCAGAATCTCACAAAATAGCTTCAAGCCTTCTTGTGATTCACAAGCATAACGATCAGAAATGGATGCTTCTTCTTGGCTTGTGTTCTGGGGAGGTGAGGCAGGCAGGGCCTGACCAGTTTCTGTAGATTGTGTTGTGGGTTTGAGTTGGGTAAAATGGATCCAAGATGAGATGCCATTCAATTTAAGTGCTGTAAGAGGGTACTTAGCAGTGTTTGATTAGGTCTGGCCCATCGGGGTCAGAGGAGTTTAAGATGTATGATTTTTAGTTAGACCTACTCTCTTGGAGCAAAGCTTAGGGATGTGGGCTTTATTGATGGTTGAGGCAGACTTTCTTGGACATATGTATGTCTTGGGTTTGGCTTAAAATCGGGAAGTAGTCACTGAAGAGTGAGGTGAGAGGGGGAAATTTCCTAGGACATAGTTTTGACTGTTCATGACTTCAAAGGGACTTAGGAGGAAGAGATTGCAGGGGACAGAGTGGAGTTTGAGTGCAATAGGTAAATGTTCTATCCAGGTGGTTTGAGTTTGGATCATGAGTTTAGTGAGGTGAGTTTTGATTATGCTGTTCATATGTTCTACTTTGCCTGATGACTGTGCAACTTCCAAGTAATGCTGAGAGCAGCACATACCCCTTGGGTGATTTGGGAAGTAAAGTCAGCACCATTGTAATGATGTAGGAATGCCGAACCGGAGGATGATTTCATGTACTATGGCTTTGGTTACAGCATTGGCCTTTTCAGAGTTGTTAGCGAAAGCTTCCACCCAATCTAAATAGGTATCTATGAAGATTAACAAATATTTTATTTGTTTCACTGGGGGCACCTGAATAAAATCAATCTGGCATTCTTGCCCAGGTATTTGTCTTCGTGCTTGATGAGTAGGACTGTGGGGTTTTTGGGGTGCTGTTTTGCTAAGGAAGAGGCAAAAACTCTAAATGCTCTTTTTCAATCAAATGAGTTTCAGGTTATATGAAATGATTATAACAATTGAGCAATCATAAAAAGAAGAGTAATTAATTAAAGACATAGGGAAGAATGACGTATATACAACCACTCACCAAATAAGGGGAAAACACAACATTGAACTCTCACATGGCTGGGGAGCCCCTTTTTCAGCAGCCAATCAGAGTCCTTGTTGGAAAATTGGTCCCAAGCAGCCATCCCCTCCTGGATGAGGTCCTGGCTGGCAGGTTAAGGGCTCCACCTTTTAGTGGGTTCTGAGCCTCAGAACTCCAATGAGTCCTGCAACACATGAGGAATGACCTCATTGAAATTATCTGAATCCATCTGGTGGGAGGTGGCCACCCATCCACAGGAAAGACATGTTGTCTTGAGGGGTCTTTGTTCTAGTCTATTTATGGTACACTGAACAAGAACATAAAGGTTTTTAGCTTTTAGTTTTATAGGGCATGCAAACAGGATGTGTAAATATCACATTTCATGACTTGTTCCTTTTAAACATTTGTTTTTTGGGTAATGGATGATGGGGTTGCCTGCATAGCAGCATTATAATATTCAAAAGGAAAAAGGACAATTTAAATCATTCACAATTCTAGGCTAAAACAACAGAGACTACTGATTAGAAAGTTTATGAATTCACAATTTTTAATCATTTTCTTATATTACATCAGGCATCCTTTGGGGCAAAGTCATTTGGCAAATGTGACAGGACACTGAGATTTCTGACCGAATTTTGTGAAGGCTGAGAAGAGCAATGAAGTGGGAGAGCAGCTGAGTTAGTGGCTTAGGGCTGACATGGAAGTGGTTATGTAAGGAAGTAAGGACATTTAATTTCTCTTGTTTTGGTAGCACTATCTTGTTCTTAAAAATCCATCTGTTATTGATCTTTGCCCTGGCCTGCAGTAAAGAATGTGTTTCCTTTAGAGAGTGGGTTGGGGAACTAAGGGGCAATTCTAGTAACATTGATGAGGGTGTATAAGATGGGTCTTTGGTTTTGGTGGCTTGTAGCTTTGCATCTTTGTCTGCTATATGATTTCCCTGTGCAGTGGGTTTGTTCTGTTTTAAGTGCCCCCTGCAGTGGAGGATTGATACATGCTATAGCAGGCTGACAGCCTGGAGGAGTTTCAGAATCAAGTGGTGATTGATGATGGAAGATCCATTAGTGGTTAGGTACCCACTTTCTCTCCACAGAGGAGCATGTGAATGTATATGATATGAATATTTCGAGTTTCTGTATATGTTGACTGTGAGATTTTGGGGTATATTTAGGGGTCTGGTGAGGCCTTTGTGTTCTGCTTGCTGAGAGGTTGTGCTTGGTGGTAATGGGCCTGATTCTAAGACACTGTTTAAGGTTACTATTGCATATCTTGCCTGTGTGGAGTTGCCAATTTTAGTGGAGCTGCCGTCGATGAATATGTTTGAAGCAGGTTCTGGCAGGGGAAGATCTGAGATGTTGAGAAATGGGATGATGAATTCATCAAGTATTTCTGAGCAGTCATGTTCTGGGGCTTTTTCATTCATGCTTGAGTTAGGTATGCAGAGTAGGGTAGTGGGGTTAAAGGAGGGGCACCAGTGAAGAGTTTCATTTGGGTTTTGAAGTAGGGTTGCATGTATGGCTTGTAAGCGAGTATTAGAAATGATTGAGATGGCTTGGTGGGATAGCAGGAAGATAGAGAGTGTGAGTATATCTGGATGGTTTGGAAGGGCACCGACTTTACAGTTTCCTGGATGAGTACAGTTGCAGCTACTAAGGTTTGAAGACAGTGAGGCCAAACTGTGATAGTCCCATCAAGCTATTTTGAAAAATATGCAACTGTGTGGGGTTCATATCCATACGTTAAGGTTAGGATTCCTAAAGCATACCCTCCCTTCATGCCTATGTATAATTGGAAAGGCTTGCTTGGATTTGGCAGAGCTAAGGCTGGTGCAGAGCACAGGGCTCTCTGTAGCTACCTGAATGGAATTGTTATTGATATGTGTTGGGGTATTGGTATGGAGGTTGCCTGCAGTTGCATGATATAAGGGTTTGGCTATAATGCTGAAATTAGGTACCAAGAGGTGGAAAAAGTTGGCAAGTGCTAAAAAGGATAGTAGTTCAGATTTAGTTGTGGGTAGCAGAATTTCAGAGATAAGTTTTTACACTCTTGTGTTAAGCCTTTGTAGGTAGGGTTAGGTATAACCCGAGGTATGTAACTTCTTGAGTGAAGAACTGGACTTTGTTGGGTGTCACCTGTTATCCCTTGTTTGCAAGGAAGTTGAGGAGGGAGGTAATGTATTCAATGGAACTTTGTAGAAAGGAGCTACACAAAAGGGGGTCATCTACATACTGTAAAAGATCCCTGGAGTTTAAGGGTAGAGAGATTGTGAGCTAGGGCCTGACCAAATGTGTGGGGGCTCTCATGGAACCCCTGGGGGAGGACAGTCCCGGTGAGCTGTTGGGCAATTTTAGTAGTTGGGTCAGTCCATATAAAGGTGAACAGGTTTTGAGAAGAATTATTGAGGGGGATAGTGAAGAAGGTGTCTTTAACGTCTAGGATGGTGAAGTGAGAGGTGTTGAGAGGTGTTCAGGAAAGTAATGTGTATGTTTTGGGAATGACAGGGGTGAGGTGTTGAGTTGCATCATTAACTGCTGGTAGGTCTTGGACTAGTCAGTAGGTGTTATTTGGCTTTTTCACAGCTAGAATAGGAGTGTTATTGGGTTAATTGGTTTGTCATAGAAGTCCCACAGAAAGGAGTTTGTTAATAATAGGTTGTAACTGGAGTATTGCTTGATGGGAAAGAAGGTATTGTGGCTTATTTGGGAACTGATCAGGATTTTTAAGGGTGACCTTGATGGGTTTATGGTGTTTAGCTAGGTAGGGGAGTTTGATGTCCCACACTACATGGTTAACAGGTTCTTCTGGGTTTGGAGGATGTTTAAGGGCAGGGATGGGAGTTTGTGTAGGAGGAAAAGGGCTTCTGTGGCAGGTGCATCTAGGATGGGAAGTTTAATAGTAACATATAGTTTGGCTAATAGGTCTCACCCTATTAAGGTGGTAAGACAAGTGGGTATGGTTAGGAAAGCATGTGTGAAGGCGGTTGTTCCAATGAGACAAGCCAAGGGTTGTGTCCAAAGGGGTTTATTATTTGGCTATTAACTCACACAATAGAGATTGAGGAATGGACTAAAGTTTCAGCACGTTCTGGTAAGACTGAATAAGTGGCCCCCGTGTCCAATAAAAAGGAGATCAGCTAACCTGCAACCATTATCATAACACTGGGTTCACCTTCCGTGATGTAGATGAAGGGGGCCTTTGAGGCCTGGCACTGTCTATTTTCTGTGGCTAGACCCAGTAATTCTGGGAGGGACAATCCTGGCTCTGGGCTAGAACCTGGCTTCAGAGCTGCCTTCTTTTGGTTTACTGCCAAAAGGTAGTCCAATTTCCAGTGCCCTTTAACACTGCACATTGGGCAAGGGCCCAATGGAGCTCAGGGTTGGGGCACGCTTTTGCTCAGTGTTCCTCCCTGTGACACTTGAAGCAAGGTCCTGACAGAACTCATCTAGACATTGATGGCTTTTTTCAGCTTTCTTGAATGGTGGTTGTAATTAAATGGTACTTAGCCTGATCTTATTGGATCATTTGTTGTTTAATTTCCTCATCTATATTGTGAAAGACCCTGAAGTTGGTTTTAACGAGGTTCTTTTGAGGAATTTGTGGTCCATCCTCTAGTTTTTCCAACTTTTTCTTAATGTCTGGGCTGGGATGTGAGATGAAATGAGTGTGGAGTTATACTTTTACTGCTTCAGAAATGGGATCTAGGTTAGTATATTTTAAAATGGCCTCTGTAAGTTGGCTCATAAAAGCCGTGGGGTTTCATCAGATTTGTGGGTTATTTCTTGGATTTTATCATAATTAACAGCTTTTATGGACAGCTTGTTTAGTCCTTCTATTATGCAGGTAAGGAAGTGGGACATGCAGGCAAGGTCCAGAGAGTTGAGTTGGTAGTTCCAGTCCAGGGCAGTGGAGGGGTTGGCAGTGGGGCTGGCTGGGAGTTGGTTAGGGTCCTGAGTGTGAAGGGTGTCTGTGAAAATGGTGGCTGTGGCCCAAATGTGAACCTTTTCCTCAGGAGTGGTGGAGGAGGAAATTAGAACAAAAACGTCTTGGAAAGTTGGGTTATATGACTGAGTTACTAGGAGCAGTCGGGAAGTGAGAAGGGAGCCTGAACATGGACGATGCCCTCAGAGCCTGCCATTTACCTAAGTGGGAGTAATGGGGCTGGGATATGAGGTGCTGGCGTGTGGTGATCAGAGGGTATTGGGTTCAGGAGTGGATAATGGACAGAGAGAAGAGGGGAGAATTCAGTGGGGAGATGGGAGGTTGAGATGAAAAATCTGAGGGGTTGCAGGAGCATAAGGGGGAGGAGGAGGAGGGGCATGATCAGAAGGGGTTGAAGTCAGAAGAGGGATTTTCTGTTCATGGGAGAGGGTGTCAAATGTGGAAAAGGAGGATTTGATAGGTGGTACAGGACCAGCAGAGGAAGGGAAAATTATGAAAAAAGCAGAAGAACTGGATGTAGGGAACCTCTGGCCATTTGCCATTTCGTTGGATGTAACCGTTGGCCAATTTGATGAAATTATGAATTCCAAAAACATAAGTGGATCATGCTTGTAAACTGATCTGTTAATCTGGGCATGATTAGGTTACGATTAGGGTGTTGAGCCCCACCCCTTGTTGGGTGGGGAATCAAATATAAAAGGCATGGCAAGAACAGTTTTGAGTAGCAGTTTTTGAGAAGCAGTTTTGACATTGGAGAAAAGGCCCCAGAAGAAGAGAAGTGAGCCGTTTGCCTGATAGTCTACAGCTGACCTCGTGGAGGAACCAGAAGAGCTAAGCCCAGAGGGAAACACAGCCCCAGGAAGAGAGGAACACAAGAAGCCTGAACCCTGGCAAATGTCGGCAGCTGTCTTGCTCCAACACGTGGCAATGAACTTTATGGCCTGGTATCTGTGGACTTCTACCCCAAAGAAATACCCTTTATAAAGACCAACCCATTTTTGGTATTTCACATTAGCACCCCTTTGGCTGACTAATACATTGGATATAGTCTCGAGGTTTTGAAGAACTTGAATGTCAAAAGTGTTGTGTTCAGGCTACTGACTTATATTGTGTGATTTATATTGAGGCCAAATACTGGTAGAGTGAAAAAATGGGCTGTTTTGGTTTAATTTCTCCCCCAGGATAGAGGATTATAAGGTTGCAGAGGAGACATCCCAATGGGGTTTCTTTTCGGGGTAGTGACTGGGAGTTTCCCGTGGTCCGTGAAGGGGGAGGGTGAGTTCAAAGACCTCTTTGGAAAAGAGAATATAAGAGAAGAGATGCAAGCATCCTCGAATCTCTTATTCTCAAACTGGTTAAAAGCAGGTGATTGGAATTGAAGCTGGGCATTCCCAGAGCCAAGAGGTCAGGTGATGGGGACCATTCCCCAATGCTGGATAGGATCACTGTCCTAGCACTAGGATTTTTGGAGAAAGGAGGCAGGTGACTGAAAAAGAGACAAGGTCATCCAGAGAGGTCTCGAGACTCACCCAAAGTCAACTCAGTGTCCGAGGTTGGTAGGAGAAGCGGCAGTGGTGGGGTAGAGAATTGCTACAGAATTGATCTGCCTCAACAAGGCCTCCCAGTTTTGGCACCAAACTGATAGAATGCATTAAAAGAGGCTATCAAAGGCAGATCAAGGTTCAGAGTTTATTAGATTGCCAGCTCAGTGGGGGGGCCAGAAGAGAAACTTTAGCCGAACCACCTGAGTTGGTTTGTATTTAAAAAGCCTGGGGGCGTGTCACTCAGCAAGAACTGTGTAAAGTACTGACTTTTACCCTGTTGGGGAGGGGCCCTTTGAGGGTGAGATATGGAATGCTCAAAAGCATGTTTTACAATCTTGTGATAAGTTCTGAGGTAAAGAGTACCCTGGTTCTTTTCAGGGGAAGAGTGTGAGGGTTTTGGCCATATGTCATCAGAGGAAGGAGAGACTGGCTGGAGCACAAAACTTGGTGTTTCAAGTCATGACCCCACCTCTCTTTTTGACCCCCAGGTGGTGGTCATGGGCAGGATATTTTGCAAATGGAGCTAACAAGGGGAAAACAATCATTTTCTGGTTATTTTACAAGGGTGTTGATCAAGTTTAGAAACAAGATGGGATATTTTCCTGACAGGCTTGAAAACCAGGTCTTCCTCACACATCTGTAAAGAACACTGGAATCCACTGGGGCATATCCTAGTGAGGAAGCAACACAGTTGAGCTTAAACCTTTACTCCTGGGTACCATCTTCTATTGTTGACAGGGATCGTGTAATGTTTAAGACCCTAAGAGGCTGAATTAAACATTTGCAGTGACCGTGTTACTGTTAGGAAGCCACGTATATTGCATTTTATTTTTAAGAGAATAAAAGATAAATTTTTTTCATGTCACGTTTTACCTGGAGCTATTAAAAAAATAAATAGCCATATTATACAGCTGTGACTACCTGCTTGCTCATTTTTCTGAACTCATCTTGCAGCTTCTTCACCAGTCAGAGTAGTCCAGCCAAATATGTTCAAACTGAAATAGAGTTCACTAAATCACCCATGTCAGTATCTCTTGTGCATTCTGAGAGAAGTCAACAAACCCAAGGGTTTCTACATAATTACCTTCTTCATTTTAATTTTGTTTTTCATTTCTCATGATGCCACATCATTTGGTGGGAACCAGATGCAAAAATGTAAGGAAGATTTTTTACAAAATTATCACTGAACCGTGTGTCTTTCTGTTCACTGACGTGGTTTTTCAGGTCAGGACGACAACCCTCTTTTTGAAGCTGAGGGCATCCACCAGACTGGAATTTTTTGATAACTTGGGCAAGAGGTGTCCTAAAACACCTCCTGGGGATACCAATAGAGCTGAATCCTTCTGCTGAATTAAACATTTTCAGTGGACAGTGTCCTTGTTAAAAAGTCTGTAAGTTTTGAATTTTCTCTTGAAGATAACTAAAGATTAATTATTTTCTGATTTCATATTTTGTTTGGAGATAATCAAAAGGAAAAATAGCCATATCACACAGCTATCATGAGGACTGGCTTGCATAATTTTGCTGAACTCAGCTTGCCACTTCCTCACCTGTCTGAGTTGCTAGACAAATAGAAAAAAGAGCTTCCTAAATTGCCCATTTCTGCACCTCTTGTGCATTCTGCCAGAATACAAGAAATCCCCTTTTGCCTAAGTATGTCTCTTAATTCTTAACCTGTTTTCATTTATCATGATGCCACATAATTTGGTGGCTCCCTAATGCAGAAATGCACAAAAGATAAAAAATAACAATATTTAAAAGATTTCATCATCAAAGTGTTGACAGCTAACATTTCCTTCATGCGCCAACACTTCCTTCTACACTCTGCAGCTGAGAGAAAATGGTGAGTTGGAAATGTGACCTCACCACCAATGTACATAGGGCCTTTGTCATGGGGTACTCTACTTACTTCAATCACAAGAGACAAAGTGTCCTCAGTTTCAAAAACAGGCTGGGAGAGCCTAGAGAAAAACAGAAATTTGCCAAGAGAAAGCTGGGATTTCCAAGTTACCTGATCTGAAAGATGCCAGAACAGTTTAGAAATCTTTCCTTAAAGATATACAGCTCAACAAAGGACTTAATAGCACAAGATGAATTTGAGAAGGTCTTCGAGAATTTGACCAATGCCATGGCCCTGTGTGAATGAACAGTCACAACCATGATAGGAAGTTTAAAGTGAACTCTTCTAACACAGGTATTCCAGGTGCTTTTGACCAAGCTTCACACCATCCATCAGAGAAAGAATAAGTACAACTGTGTTTGATACAAACTCATGAAATACACTGAAACCTACCCAGGTTAAGTTTTTTAAAAACATTGTGTTAATTTGCTTGTCTGTTTTTATTAATTTTTCCCAGTGAAAAGTGTATTTGGATGAGGGCTTTGCATTTTATGAATACGTCATTTTTAATTTAATGAAAATTTAAATACCGTGGATTTTGCAATGTCCTAAAATGTGCAATGAAAATGAATGTTCATGTAACAATACTTAGATTAAAATTACTGAGTGCTCCGTTTTGATAGATGGAAAAAATCATATATATGTATACACATAAATATATATGGGAAAGAAGAAGAATGTATATTTATAAATTGTATTTTGGTATAGATGAGAAAAATGAATGAAGAGTTGACTGTTTATCCAAACTGAGCTTTTAAATCTTTTGAGAGATTCAAAAATATATATAATGAAAAAATGTGCCTCTCTGTACACCAACCATGTTGCAGTAGCTCCCAAGCCTCTCTTTCTAAGTCTGATATTCAAAAGACTGTCATATTTTTTATATCAGAGGCAAGAGGTATCTTACAACAAGGAAAGAGAGGGAACTTTTTGAAGCATCTGTATCTGAGATTTCTAAATGGTAAAACATCTATGTATATATTTTTAAGTGTACCTTGACAATAAACATTCCCCAATTTTTTCAATTAAGAGAAAGTCATGAATGTTGGGAAGGATGTGGTGGCAGACTTGGAAACAATCATTCTCTGCTGGTGGGGTTGTAAAATGGCACAGGCCATGCTACTGTTGAGACAGCATGGTGTAAACTCAGGAAGTTAAGTATGGAGTTCACAGTTATATTTACAGCAGCAATGATTTACAACTGCCATGAGATTGTAAAGAGGGATGGCTCCTTAAGATGGAAAGGGAACTGGGACAGGTCTGGTCTGCTGGACTAACTTGGGGGTGCCCAGCAGACAAGACCTGCATAACTCCCTAGATCCACCTTGCCCCACCCCCACTTTGCCGCAAGGGCACTGGGAACAGAAACTTGGAGAACAGGGCACCACCCATCTACCCACAGGTGGGCAAATCCCACCAAGGCTGAAGACAAAGGGCCACCCCACCCCATATGGGCCTCACCTGCACCTAAGGTACCCAAGAGGAGAGGGTAAATTTGTTCTCATATAAAAGTGGCCTTTAGGGGGCCCCCAAAGACCAGCAAAGCAGACAGGGAGCATGATGGCTACCCACCCTCCCTGGGAGATTAGGGTGGACTTGGAGAATATCTTGGGGAAATGCATGGGCACCCACTGGATATGGACTCACGGCCTCAGGCCTGTCTCTCCAGCTTGGGTCTGTTTGGGTTCTGGGTTAGTGGGTGTAGCACTCAGAAAATAGCCTGAGGCATGGGGGTAGTTTCCAGTGCCTAGGATGCCTGTGTTTCCTTTGATTTCCAGGTTCTGGAAATGAAGTTGACCCATCATTCTGGAATCGGGTCAATGATGGGCAGGTTTTTATATACATTGAAGGATTATGTTTAAAATATCAATTTCATGTCAAAATAAAATCTACTTTATTGTTGGCATCTTAACAGATGTTAACATTTCTTGAATTTTCATTTTACTATATACTTTGCAACTGAAAATGGTTTAAAAGGGTTTTCCTTTTTCTTTTTGTATCCTTTAACTTGGTGTTTATACTCCTAAGGATGGTCAGCAAATGTTTGCTAATTTTTTTAAAAGTAATTTCATTGGATCTCTTTGTGTATATTAACATTTTCTAATTTTGATTTTGTTATTGCTTTTTGGGAAAAATCTGCTTTTGTTATTGACATTGTAAGATGCAATACAAAAAGTATATACTCTAAACTTAAGTAGACCTTTTTAAAGAATAAGTTATTTTTTGGATTACTCTTAGGAGGTTCAAGTTAGTGAATATGAAACTAGGTTGCATATACATTGAAATGTAAAAGGTAAAAGTACAAAGTTCTCCTAATGTTATTTTTTCTGACATATTATGCCTGTTAGTTTACTGAGATATGCTATTTTATGCTACAGTAGGATATTTGAATATTTTAAAGTACTTATGAAATTTAGTACTCTTCAAATTATTTTTTAAAATATCACTTGTTCAGATGTGGCAGTAAAACCAAGAAATTTGTTTTCATTCAGGGTTGCATTGCACTTTTAACTGCAGGTTGGTGGGAATAAATGTTTGAGGAAATTGGTGGCAGAAACCCCTGAGATAAAACCTTCTACAAGTTATTCTTGGCAAGTTAAATTTTGTGGGAGTGGGTAGAGGGGATATTGATCAAGATACTATGATAAT